>JARPMJ010001014.1:0-196438 GCA_033366665.1 Phoxinus dragarum | reverse complement strand
TAGATGCACCGGGGGAGTGCGGGGACCCGATGGCACTTAAAGACGAAAAAGTCAGATTTTCATGATTGTGTCCTATCCCATTCCCACCAAACCTCTCCAACCCTCAATAGCACAACGCACAGGAAAATAATCAACTAACTAGAAACAGGTCAGTCAGTTACAAAGGAAACGAAATACAATCACAAGAAAACTAGTTAAGTTGACCAGTATAAAGTGTGGGGAATATTCATACGTTTGGTTAATAAATGTGCATATTTGTATTATATAAATGTGGAAAGTAGGATATAGAATATCTAAGAATACTTTCTATATTAGTATAAATGTTTTTAGTTAAAAAAGTACATGTATAATTATAATGTCATTATATATTTGGTTACTATACACACTATAAATACATAGCCTATATTTGAAAATAATACATTTTCCGCAAAAAGAAAAGAAAAAGATCAGTACACGGCTACGTACGCGCCCCCTGAACCCTCATAATAAAGATGGACAGTGACCGACAGTGACACAGAAATGTGTAGTGGCAGCAGAAGCCTATGGGCTCTGTGGAGGGGGAGGAGGACTCTCTCCTCCTGAATCCCCCCACACACACATACCTCTGAAGGGATAGAAAAGTCCTCGGGACTCGGTACCGCATCACTCGCAAGACGCAACCTGCACTGGTGAACAATGCCGAAGTCCACCATTCTCCAGTTCTCGAAGCTCTCTCGGCAAAAAATGCTTGCTACACACACATAGTTTAGATGTGTCCGTGGTTGATGGCCAACCAACCGCCCGGAGCCAGAGTCTAGCCCTGGCAGCATCGCGGGGAAACATATGCAACGCACTGGAACTTTTGCACCACGAAAACAAACACTTGCGTCCCATGATTGCCCCTCTCGTCTATTACACGTCGCGAGATCAGTTTGACATGTCTGTCACTGGAAAGATCCACGTGGTGTCATGACTAATTAAGAGACAATGTCTTCTCATAGGATAAGAATACTCAGTCTCATGAATAATTATGAGACACCGATGAGTCATCAAAGTACTACAGTAGCTATAGAGAGCCTAAGTCCCTCCCCTTCCGGTTGACCATCATGGGACCTTATTTCGGAAAAATATTGTATGGTAGTCAATGGCGAGAGACAACAAATATTTTGATCTCGTTTGAATTGTGCCCTGAATTACACATATGATGTTTGTCAATTTATAAGATACATTTTTAAAGTCAAGAAAGTCGCAGTTTGATGTAAAACTGTGGAGGTATAAGACTGTGAAAATACGTAATTACAAAGACTACAAACCGAAAAGGCGCACATGTGACGTCATACCTTTTCTCTCAATGAATAATGCTAACTTTACTGAAGCTAACTTTACTGAAGCTGACGTCTGTCATTTTTCTATAGTCTTACGTTATAATCGTAACGTTACGCCGTCATGCCGGAGTGTGTTGTACCAGACTGCACACACACGAGCAACGGTGACGTATAGTGCTAGACGAGAGATGTAGTTCATTGAGCGATTTTCACATAAAACTACATGTTACTCTTCTGTTTTATGACAAACTACGACTTTCTTGACTTTCATAATTATCTTTTAAATTGACAAACATCATATGTGTAATTCAGGGCACAGTTCAGACGGAATAAAAAGATAAGTTGTCTCTCGCCATTGACTACCATACATATTTTTTCCGAAATAAGGTCCCATGAGCCGGAAGCGGAGGGGCGGGACTTAGGCTCTCTATAGACGAATCCGGCGAAACTACCGGAAGTAAGCGGGCGCCATAACTGAGCTGTTGCTGGGTAGCGTTGCGCCATTGCCTCCTATTGGTTTAGTTGCAACTTGCGTCCACTGGAATAAACAGCCCGCGATTTACGACTGTCACTAACGTGTAACTTTTATAATGTCGAGTGGGAAAACATGTTCCGTTATCAATTGTTTCAGTGGTGGCAGTACAATTTCAGTTTGGAAAGAGTAAACGTTGTGAGTTACATAAAATATAATAAATATGTAAATAGTGCTCAGCAAAATCTCCACTCTAGCTATTTTTTTCTATTAAATGAACATGCTATGGTCATTAAATGGCTTTCCTGAGCTAAATGTAACGTTATGTGACACTGTTCTGCTGCAGCTGTTATATTCTTTCCATGTTTAAAAACACTAATTTGTCGATATTGTGTATAGACGAATCCGGCGAAACTACCGAAGTAAAGCGGGCGCCATAACTGAGCTGTTGCTGGGTAGCGTTGCGCCATTGCCTCCTATTGGTTTAGTTGCAACTTGCGTCCACTGGAATAAACAGCCCGCGATTTACGACTGTCACTAACGTGTAACTTTTATAATGTCGAGTGGGAAAACATGTTCCGTTATCAATTGTTTCAGTGGTGGCAGTACAATTTCAGTTTGGAAGAGTAAACGTTGTGAGTTACATAAAATACCCCGGGTCGACTGCCCCTGTCCGGTGCCATACGGTTTACACAGATTTCTGTAATGCTGTAAACATAGACGGCCCAATCTGCTGGTATTATTAAAGGTTTAAAATAACAAATTAAATTAAATATAATGCAGTTTTTGTTATAATAATAACAATTATTTAATGACATAAGTAAAACATATAATAAATATGTAATATAGTGCTCAGCAAAATCTCCTCTCTAGCTATTTTTTCTATTCAATTAACATGCTAATGGTCATTAATGGCTTTCCTGAGCTAAATGTAACGTTATGTGACATTGTTCTGCTGTTATATTGACCTCTTTCCATGATGGTTTTAAAAACACTAATTGGTCAATATTATGTTTTACTTTCTAGCTGTACCCCTTGCCTTTTGCAATGTGAAAATGAGATAATGGAAACAAATGAAAAACATGAATTCGTTTATTTGATGTCATTCATTTATTTATTGTTGCCAAATGGACAGATCTTTTTATAGTTTCCTCGTTAGCTAACGTTAGCCTAGCTAGCATAGTTATTGCCAAGCTATTTTCATAAATAATCTGTAAGATAGTTTGTATCCTTCATCTGTGACTGGAGGCCACTGTCTAACATCATCAACCCAACAAGTCATTCGTCCTGGCTGTAGCTGTCATCGAGGGTGCGTTATCACGGAGGTTTGTTTACATACTGGTAACAGCTCAGTAATGGCGTCGCCACAAGATGGCAGCCTACACAGAACGCTCGTCGGATTCGTCTATATTATAAAGCTCGTTTTGAGGAGAATTGGGTTGTAGCTTGTTTGTCTAGGTTACTGTGAATGTAAATTGGTGTCGTTTGTGTTTTAACAACGTTTAGCTCTATAATATTGATCCGGGAAGTTCGAATAGCTTATGTGAATATATTGCCAACTTCACTGAACTCCTTGAGTTAAGCACTGACTGCATTTCTTTATATTTGAGTCCAAGTTCAAACACTATGAAACGCTCCATTAACGTAGGGAGCTCTGAAACACTGCCAGCGGGACATTAAACAGGAAGTGTCTGTCCGAGCTCACAACAGGTTTTGCGAGGGAACGCAAAAGTTTTGCGAGGGAACGCAAAGTTTCTCGGGGGAACGCAAAAGTTTTGCGAGGGAACGCAAAGATTTGGAAAAAAAAATGTTCTCCCATCCTAAAAAAAATTCCACCACCACGTCCCTTTAGGGCTCCGTAGTGATGACCTATATAGACAAATTATTATTAGGCTGGGTATTTTTTGCAAGTGACATTAATTATAAGAAAAGTAAGTGCACATTTTTATCACGTGTAAACATGGTGGATAAAAGCAGCGCATAGAAGCCTATTACAGAACTCAGGTGATTCTTCAAGCTTGATGTGCTGTTATGGTAGGCCAGTTTCAAATCGCATATTTGACACACTGCCTTTGTTTTGTCCTCACTTAAAGGAGAACTCCAGCGCAAAATGAACCTTTGGTCTAATTACACATTGTTACCTAGTCAAAACCGTTATCTGAGATTTGTTTTCATGATTATCGAATGTAAATAGTTTTATCTCTAAAAAACAGTTCAGCCTATAACGCTACTATAACGCTAGTATATTGGGCATAGAGTAATGACAAATACAAATCGCTTGTTAATTACCACTAACAAGGCTCAAAATAGCCCCACACTAACACGGTAGCATAATGAGGGTCCCTACCTTCAAACCGAAGCATTGAGAACTTTGACAGTGTCCAGACAGTTTAATAAGAAGATATTTTATACATACAGTCAACTTCACGTATATAAGCAGAAGCCATCTTAGAAAAACAGACTCGATCAGTCAATCAACGAAACGCCGATCCAAATGCGCTGAACTGTGTAGAATCTCATATGGTCCAGCGCATTTAGATCGGCGTTTCGTTGATTGACTGATCGAGTCTGTTTTTCAAAAATGGCTTCTGCTTGTATACGTGAAGTTGACTGTATGTATAAAATATCTTCTTATTAAACTGTCCTGGACACTGTCAAAGTTCTCAATGCTTCGGTTTGAAGTTAGGGACCCTCATTATGCTACCGTATTAGTGTGGGGCTATTTTGAGCCTTGTTAGTGGTATTAACAAGCGATTTTTATTTGTCATTACTCTATGCCCCATATACTAGCGTTATAGGCTAAACTGTTTTTAGAGATAAAACTATTTACATTCGATAATCATGAAAACAAATCTCAGATAACGGTTTGACTAGGTAACAATGTGTAATTAGACCAAAGGTTCATTTTGCGCTGGAGTTCTCCTTTAATTTAAAGTTCTCCCACACAGATGAAGTCTTCGGCATTTTTGTCTTCTTTTCGTTGTGACGGGTAGTAATGAAATTCAACATGGACGGGCGCATCGCTGCGTCGCGCATGACGTGACATGACCTGATGTCCCAGTAAATCTCTAAGTCTCCTATATTTTGAATTTGCAGTAGATTGATTTAGATTGATAATAATAACAGGTAAAAAAAGATTATAAGAGAGTATTATATTTTGAACACATTCAAGCGCAAATGCGTTTTGAGGGGGATGCCAGGTAGTGCAAAAAAAAAAAAAACCGAATATTCCATTTTCAACTTTTCAAATCGAATGCCAATCCACCAAACGAATATTAAAATATTTGGGTTCAGCCCTATGTCTTTCAAAAGTAAGAGTGGACTCGGAGTCATTTTTATGAATGTTAGAAGACCGAAGCTTTTTCTCTGACTAGATGACGTCAACTTGTCAAGTTATTTGAATACAATACGCCCACTTATTGCTCCAAGGCCAGGGAAAACTTGAAAACATCATGGCGACGAGACGCTGTTCTGAAGTGCGACTCAAAAGCCAACTTTTTTCATCTGCCCAAGGAGGAGCATTTGAAAGACTAAGTGGCTACAATTCATACAACTATACCACAGAAGTATAGTCCGAGCCAATTGTGCTTTTGTTCGCGCCATTTTGAAGACGATTGCTTTTTAAATGCAATCAAACTTGGATTCGCGAGCCGGCTGATATTGAAGGAAGGTTAATTGTGTATTTGCATCAGCTTCCTCCTCCGTATAACCTGTAAGTGTTATTAATATTGTTGCTTTTATGTTTTATGTAGCATGCTTAATTATTATTTTGTTTGTTGTGTAAGCACGTTTAGGTTCTAGGTCTTCAATGGCAATTGTATTGAGATATGTGAAGTGTTGGTCGTTGTTTTCGGAGTTGTCTTAAAGAATAGAATAATACCTCGTAGTAACGTTTTTTTTTTTTAAATTGTTTAATTGTTCTATTATTTAATTGATAAAAGCATCATTGTACTCCGTGTTAAACAATAAGTATTATCTCTGTAAACACTGCTGGGTCATCTGACCAATCGCAGATTAGCGTCGCGCCAAAGGAGGGGTTTGGAAAAATGAGTCGTTGAACGAATCATTTGGGAGTCGGTGAGCAAATCAGGTAAAAATAATGCATATTATACGACAACAAAAGTGTTTTTTTGACATTGCATGCACGTAAAACTGTTGTTGGGGACTCCCTAAACAACATTAGGAACATTTTAAATGTCATAATAGGTGCCCTTTAAACCCAGACGACGAAAATAGCGGAACAAATCTTAAAATGTAACCATATTTCGCCCTACTATTAAAACTAACAGATGTTAACATTGTCCTTCAGTGGTGTTTTCAACACACACACTTTTGGCCGGGCCTTTCACAGTGAAAACAGCTATTGAAGCCTAAAATAAAGTTTGTCTTAATTGAGTGTGAGTGTGTGAGAGAGAGAGAGAGAGAGAGAGAGAGAGAGAGAGAGAGAGAGAGAGAGAGAGAGAGAGAGAGAGAGAGAGAGAGAGAGGAGAGAGAGAGGAGAGAGGAGAAGAGAGAGAGAGAGGAGAGAGAGAGAGAGAGAGAGGAGAGAGGAGAGAGAGAAAGAGAGAGAGAGAGAGAGAAACAAAGGAATAAAGGGAAAGTGTGTGTGTGTCTTTCTGACATGCGTTTCCGAAGTATCTTCATCGCTGGAGGGGCTCATTATTAAGACACCAGATTTAAAGCTTAATGCCTTCCGAGGACTTTTTCAGCTTTGTTCTGTAGAATCACAATGGTTATCATCACTCGTATGTTTTTAGAAGTATAATACTGTGATGTTACACTGAGCAGTATGATACTGTAACACTACTAACCAGCACAAACCACAGCAGGCACAGACACAGCTGTTAGCTCCTATAGTATCCAGCTGCAGACCCGCAGCACCACTAGTTTCAGAACCCCAGCAGCAGAACCGGAAGTAAGGGGCGGAGCTTACGTTCTAAACCGAGTAACGCCACCTAACGTTTTAGAGCGTAATTTGCTTAGACACGAAACGGTATGCTTTTATTACACAAGAAACGTCATACTTTATACGTATGTTATACATTAAGGTACAGAAACATTGGGCTTCACCATATTTTTAATATCGTGGGTCCGTTGTATGCATTTATATTTAGGCTACTATGGTTCTTTTTTTTATAATAATTTTGACAATGTAATTTACCTACATATTGTAAATACAGTTGTTATGATAACACATTTATTTCTATTTGTATATAGGACAGTTAAGCTGTCATGTGTAACTATACAAGAATATATAAACTATTTAGCTATTTTAGTAAAATGTTCTTATTAAAGTTGTAGCCTACTACAAGCAGGAGTATGTTGTTTGTGCACCACAAATTGACACTTACCAATCAGGTATTTCAAATAATTGTAAACTAGCATGAGAGAAAATGCCACAAACTAATTGTAAAGTGACACACATAGCCTACCATTGTTATATTAATTATGAAAACTGGCACCAATCATTCAGAAGTGTGCTGGACCTTGACACTGGCTTTTCACAATGCAGAGTATTGTACATCTGTAGATCATATATATATTATAATGTGGATACAGCAAGTCAAATATTTGAACAAAACATTCGGGTCATCTCCAGAAGGAATATATGTATTAAATTAATTTGTAGTGTTATTGTAGACTTGTATTGCCTGTCTCATTGTCAATAACTCCGCCCCTCACTTCCGGTTCTGGCGCTGGGGTTCTGAAACTGGTGGTGCTGCGGGTCTGCAGCTGGATATATCTCGTTAGCTTGGGGTCTCAGGTGCTGCTTCATAACTGACGAACGCTGATCAGATTAGACGTCCGTGCATAACACACCACACACAGTTAGATCAGTTCATTAAGACAGCACAGCTCCTAAAAGGCATGATGTACACCGTTTTCCCTTCATTCATTCATCCCTAATCATTTAGCCTGACACTATTGTTTCTTAAACATTTGCCATATTTTTCCAATCCTTTATGATTACTGGATAACTATTTTTAAATCCAGAAAGGATTTAATAAGACAGATTTCTAGCCAATGAAAAAATTAAGAGTTGAATAAACATTTCCATGACTATCAGATTTTGTGAATTTTGGAAACCCTGTTTCAATTAACTTAGCTTGTTATTTTTAGTGCTTTGCATTTCTGAAATGTAAACTTTTTTTTGTCCAACTGTATTGTAAAATATACCAGTGTAAACGATGTAAAGCATAAGTAAATAAGGCCTATAGTCAAGCACTCATTTTCTTTTACAATGATTTATTCAGGTAAGACCAAAAATAACAGTCTCCAATCATTCCAATAATAATCAGATTTCAAACTACTGCTAATATTTGAAATGTTTGGCGATATTTTACAGTGTATGAGTCATCATAACCTAGTATTACCTTGGATACCCACGCTCTATTATAGTTTTTCAGGACCTTATAAAAAAGAAAAGTAGAGTCCATTCCCCGTGTTTACCTCGAAGCTAACGTTACATACAATAGCCGCATTAGCAGTTAGCTGCTGTTTGTTACACACAGTAGAGCAATAAAAACAGTCTTACCGTTTCAAATTTCAGGCAAGTCCCTGATTGTTGGAATGGCACCTTTTTCCAAACGGAGCTTCGAGGCCAACTTCGCCTGATATTGCCCCAAATTTGTGAATGATTCCTGTGTAAAATGTTTAGCGCAGACACCTAACGTTAAGCCAGTTGAAAGGGTTGTTGGAACAGCGTCATTAAAAATGAATTTCATCCACTGGTCCCTGATAGTTTGGTCCGTTTTTGGTAGAGAAAACACATTTACATGTTGATTCTGGCAGTCAACCACAGAGCAACTCACGTGTGCACTACGTTTCTGCATCTTTCTCGACTGAATATGAGGGGGAGAGGGGCAGGGCGGGCTTCCTGCAGCATAGGTCTGCGGTGTCCATATATGGTATATCCTGCCCGTCTTGACGGTCAAGTCGGGGCAGAAATTAAAATCTCGTATTTGAGTGCGCGTGCACGTGGCTGGTTTACGAACCCTGGGGTAAAACAAACGCTTCACTTTTTAATATCGGCTTCCCGGCCAGTGTATATATCGTTAGGCAATCATAACATACATTGCTTCTCGTGGAAAAGTGAAAATTACAGGTCATGACTCCTTTAACAAAATGTCACTATTAATGACAAAATTAACAATTTTGCAAACATTCCTTTTTGGTTGTATAGTTTGTATAATAGTGTTTACTTTTGTGGTTGTTTTGTTTAGTACAGTGTATTGAATACTGAATACCTTCTCATGAAGCAGACTGAAATATCTCCGTAGTGGGGATGATGTTGCGGGAAAGGGGTTGCCATGGAAACAGCGTTGGATAGGATCACAGCATAATTTAGCATGATGACAGCTCTTCAGCAAATATTTGTTTAGAGGTTGCAGATAGTGGAGAGTGTCTCATTAGATATCGAGAACGCTGATGTTACTCACATCTGTTGGTTTTGATATCAAGTATAATCAACACCATGAGGCAGAGAAGAGCAGGAAACATGAGACTAAGTGATGGTAAAAATGAGTTTATTTGATAATCTTAGTTGCCTCTTTTCTTGATGCTAAGTCAGACTTCATCTGACCAGCACTATATCAAGAAGTTTTTATAGCAAAGCAAAGGCAATGGAAAACAACTGCTCATGACATCATACTGTGACTTTAAAAATACTGAGATAAAAACATTTATTTATCTCTAAATGAAGACAACACAGCACACAAGATTAAACGGGGAACAGAGAAACATGGAGAGTTACAGGTATATGGATATATAAATATATATAAAGTAGTCTAATATGAAAGAGATATTAGACGAAGCTGCACATACACTGTAAAAAAAAATTATTTAAAAAAAAGTTCAGTTGCTGCCTTTTACGTATAATCAAATTGGCTGCACAAGTCATTTAAACTTAAATTACATTAAACTGACTTACATTTTTTTGTTGAATCTCGTTTAACTAAAAACGTAAAGACAGCAGTGTGAGAATAAACTTTAAAAATATATACTGTCGTGTCGAGTCTCTCGGGAGTTTTGAAATACATCACCTACTGGTACAGTGCAGTTGAGGTCAAGTTTACATACACCTTGCAGAAATAAGAGGATCACAAAAATTGCTTGAGTTACTTCCGAATCCAAACAAATGGATTATTATCCTGTATTTGCCTCCGCATAATGTTGAAGTTTCCAGCCTCTTCCAGCAGGGGCTAATGGGGCAGTGCAAACCAGCCAAACGCTCCAGTCTCTATTTCCCTCTGTCATCTTCTGTTCTGTCCTGTCTGATGTTTTTCATTCTAGATGTTTGACTGCATTAAAATAGTATCCCTTCTCTCCAGTGGATAAATATTTCAAGTAGTGTCATCTTAATGGCCCATCAATAAATTCATGAAGACCAGCTAGTCCTCACAAGGTTAGGTAAAAACTTAGCATCTGACAAATTTACAAAATATTCATGAAGTTGAAGTAGTAATTTGTTTAAAGGGGTCATATAATGCCATTTTTGTAAAAGTTAATGTGATTATTTAGGGTCTAAATGAAAAGTTTGTAATATACTTCAATTAAAAATTCGCATTGTTATTATAAGAATACACAAATTTTACCTGGTCAAAAAACAGCTCTGTTTTCAGCACGCCATTTAAAGGGTTCACCCAAAAATGAAAATTCTGTCATTAATTACTCACCCCTCATGTTGTCCCCAACCCCGTGAGACTTTCGTTCATCTTCGGAACACAAATTAAGATATTTTTTGATGAAATCTGAGAACTGTCTCACTCCTCCATAAGCTTCTAAGGGACTAAAAAACTTGCCGGCCCAGAAAGTTAGTAAAGACATTGTTAAAGTCGGCATGAAATCAAAATTGACCCTATTTACTTTGTATTTTTTGCAGATATTACTAGTCTTGTGGGTGAACAATTAATCCGTGCAAGTTAATACACGGAAAAAAAATTGTTTGCCGAAGTTATCTTTAATCATAGTCTGAAAAGTTACTTCCAGGTCTGGAATGGTGCTTTTTCTGATGATGTAGGCTTGATTGCTTGGGTTGGTTAATCGCTTAACCACTCCCCTCCAAACCGTTACTCTGCTATGGGCGAGAGATGGAGAGGAGGAGCGCTAAAGTAAAACCCTGCCCTCTGTTCAATATTCCGTTTCACTCGGAAATGCGGTCACAACACTTGAGAAAAGTCGTTTGCAACTTCCGGTTCACGCGGACTTTAAAATAGTCCAAGTGACTACAGCGGCTCAACCATATGTTTATCAAGCCGACGAGAATACTTTTTTGTGCGCAAAAAAAACAAACAAAACTAACGACTTTATTCCACTATTCATTATCTTCAGTGTGGGCCGGAGTGTGTGTTTACGTAGTAATAGTATATCTGCGTAGTGCGTCTGTGTTGCACGTCACCACGTTGGCTCACTATTGGCCGACGCTGGTCATACAGTATGTGTGATGCGTGTGACATGCAACACAGACGCGCTGTGCAGATATAGGCCTACTACGCAAACACCACTCAGGCCCACAGATATTATAATGAATAGTGGAATAAAGTCGTTAGGTTTGTTAGTTTTTTGCGCACAAATTATTATCGTCACTTGATAAACATATGGTTGAGCCACTGTAGTCACTTGGACTATTTTAACGATGTCTTTAATGACTTTATGGGCAGGCAAGTTTCAATCCCTTAAGAAGCCTATGGAGGAGTGAGACAGCTCTCAGATTTCATCAAAAATAACTTAATTTTGTGTTCCGAAGATGAACGGAGTTGAACAACATGAGGGAGAGTAATTACTGACAGTTTTTTTTCATTTTTGGGTGAACTATCCCTTTAAGTGCAATCATGTGTCTAAATGATAATGACCTTTGCTCACCCCCGCCCCTCTGTTCTGTGGGGCGTTTTGACACAACACACGTGGAGTGTTGGCTTGACAACACTTGAGGGTATATTTTGGAGAAAAGAAATGGTAGCGGGATTCTCCGAGACACATCTGTGCAAACGTACAGACACCGTTTATAAACCATCTACAAAAGTAAGCTTAGTGTAGTGTGTTACCACGTTAACTTTAACACCTGCGTACACAGTTTGTAATAACACAATAACCATAACGCGTTGTTCATTATAAACGTGGTATTATGAATTATACTGAGAACGTCGTAAAGAAATTATGCCGTAATGTACCCTGAGTGTAAACCTTAGCCGCATTCATCGTGAAGCGTGCCAGCGTTTTGCAAAGTTTAATATAAAGGTTAATTAAACTTTACACTCACTTCTTCTGGAGGTGCAGCAGGACACGAATAGTTGTACCGATTCTTTTTTCAGGAGCAGCTTCTTAGCAAAACCAGCTTTATACTGACCCGCGTTTATAAAGCAGTCTGGTGAGAAATGATTCGCGCAAACATGAAAGTATTGACGTTGATCGTGGGGAATATTCCCATTAAAAACAAAACTCAGCCACTGCGTCTTCAGCGTTTCGGATTTAGGAACATCAAAATGACTGCTGTGTTCGTTATTACACCCAAGAACGGAACACCACAATCGCTTAGACGCCATTCTGCTCCAGCGTATCAACAATGGCGGACTATGATGACAGACACAGACAGCTCGCTCAGGGCGGGTCTGTGTTGAATACAATCGTGGGAGGGGCGTCCGACCGAGTGACGTCACACGGTCATACAGCTCGATATGCGACAGGGGGAAAACATTGAATTTTTTTTGTATTGCGCTGCAACTGTAACATTTCTAAAATACCTTTAACTCTTTCTAGTTTTCATAAACAGACTTTAATATGCTGGTCTTTAATATATAATTATAATTTTTCTCCTCATAGATATTTTATCTGGAACAACCAAAATATTAAATTTATAAAAATAAATCTCTTTTTTTAAATAATTGGTTTGATAAAAATATACTTTTAGTGAGTCAACTTATTAGATAATATGTCTTGCTCTCTTATGAACACTTTATGCAAAAATTCTCTTTTCCAGTCCCCCCAAGAGAGTATGCCATTGTTTTTGGTGCAATTCCTGATAGTGTGAAACCTTTAGTCAAACCTGGCCCTAAAGGTCCTTTATTGCGCTCCACCTTTTTTTGACAGCACTAATATATTTGTTGATCAATGTCCTCTAAGCAGCTTGCCAAACAAGAAAATTCGCTCAATTCTAAACAGAGATCAGATTTCTTTGCTTGCTTGTGTAAGCTTTTGGAATAACAAATTTGATGGTTTCTTTAGCAGAATTTTTGTTTAAACCTAATAAAGTGGTTGAAGTCTCTGTAAAAATTATTCACAATTGCTACCCAGTTAATTATACATTTGCTTAAATTTAAAAATATTATTTCCCCTTTGTGCTCATTCTGTCATCAGTTTAATGAGACAAATTCATTTATTTTGGGAATGTATGTATTGTAAAAAAAATTGGCTTGACTTTTCAAACTTTGTTAAAAGATATCTATCTTTAAACTTCTATATAAGCCAGAAAATTTTGTTTTTTTGGTGACTCTCTGAAATTAGACCCTTATCATTTTAAAATTTATTCTTAACTTGCTACTTTTTTCTTGCCAAATTTTATATTCACAAATGTACATTTCAAAGAAAACTCATTTTTTTTTCTTTTTAAGAAAGATTTTGATATAAATTCTTTGAGGAACTTTAAAAACTCTACTGCATGTACGACTGCAATGGTGGAAATCATTTAAGCTAGTTTAATATTCTTTTTTTATTTTGTAATGTAACCCTCTCTACTGTTTAGTATTGTGTATTATTGTCTTGTTTTTTTGTATTGGTTTTTGTTGCAAAATAATAATATTGAACAGGTTATATTTTACATAATAATATATTATATTTTAATATTTATACATCTTACATCTTATATTTTATAGAAAATTATTTTTAACAAGGCTATACATATCGGTTTACAGTAAAATTACTATTATTTAGGGGTGTGACGAGACACTTATCTCAAGAGACGAGACACGAGGGTTCACAAGAACGAGATGAGACTAGATTTTTATAGAAATCCTCAATGTCAAAATTCATAACTGGAAAAATTAGTCTGTAGGTGTGTTTTAACTAATAATCTTTTAATGAATGTCATTTCAGTTCTACTTTATGAGTATGAATCATAAATGCTTTATGAGCATTTCATTTATTTTAAATGCTTTTATGAGCATTGAAAGACAACAATTGTAACAATCATCCACTGGAGGCAAGTTTGTAGAGAACCCAAGTGCAGTTTATTTACAAAACGTGATCCAACATAGCGTGGGTGTGGGTGGGGCCAGCAGTGCAGGAGGCCAGGGAGGTGCTGCCTTAACCAGGTACTTACTGGTATTTTACTGGTACAGGTACTTTAACCACATAATGTTTATTTTGTGTTTCAGACATTTAAATCCATTTCATTTATAGCAAAACAATACATTGTATAGTATGTAAAAATACACAATAGTGTCTATGGAAGCAGCAATAACAATGCGATGCTGGCTCAACATCGTGACCTGGTCAGCGAGGATCTCTTTCGGTATCCCCACTCGGAGATTAAACGAAACAGTGTATCTACAACACTCTTAGCCGAGATGGTGCGGTGGGCCACTGCCTCGGGATATAGTCCCACTCATGCATAGTGCATAGTCCACTATCACTAATGCAAACCGATGTCCACGTGCGGATCGTTCTCATGGGCCCGATGAGGTCCATCACAATTCTTTCGAAGGGGACCTGCATTAAAGGAAGCGGCGGCAATGGCGCTTTTGGGGCGCCGGCGGATTACCATACATTCACAATAAGACGTGCACCACCTGCAGCACGTTCTCGTGAATGCCCGGTCAAAAGAAATGGGCCATGAGACGATTAAGTGTAGTACCTTGTCCTTAAATCTCCCGCCGTGGGATTAGAATGAGCCGCCAGGAAAAGCATTTCCCAACTTATTTTTGGTACCAATAATTGGGTTGTAATCTGCTTTGACTGAGTGTCTTGCGTCACTCGATACAACCTATCTTTAATAATCGAAAAATTAAGGATAGGTGAGCGGACGGTCTGGTTGGAGAGACTGACCGTCGATGATACAGAATCTGTCTCTCGATTGCGCTCGGTTCCCCTGAATCCAGTTTCGATAGTCCCGGTTCAGCCTCTCCCATCCGCACCACCGCCCCTCTATCCTGCGCTTTCTGGACACAAGAGACATCCGCACATAAACCCCTCAGTAATTCAAAAAAACTGAAAAAGAAGAAGAGAGAGAGACATTAGGGAGGGTATCGCCGACCCTGAAGCACGGCACCAGCTGATCCTCCGCCAGATGGATGGCCGAGTCCAGCGACATCAGTCAGTGGCACTGGACCTACACTGCTGTCTTCTTCAGGAGACGAGCAGTAAATTGCTCCAGCACCACACGGTCGATGATTTTCTCGACGTCGCTTCCCTCGGCCAGTAACCACTTGCGGGCAGAGTCCTGGAGCTGTTCACGAAGGCCATCACGAAGGGCTGGCTGTTGTCGCCCAGATCAGCGACTGAAATCGCTGGCGGTGTTATTCTGTACTCTGGCCGACCCGCTGCAGGATGGCCCTCTTGAGGTCGTCGAAGACCAGGAGGTTCTGGACCGGCAGTTGTTGGGTGGCCGCTTGCCCCTCCCAGGACAGCAGTGGGATGAGGCGCACCGGCCAATGCTCCTTCGGCCACCCACCTGCTTTCTCGAAGAGGTCCACGAAGACCTCCAGGTCATTCTGGGACCCCATCTTGTTCATGGACAAGTGGGGGACCTCGACCAGTGGCGACGTGGCTTCGGTCTGAACCTCCTGGTCCATCCAGCTCTGGAACCTCTCGCGGTCCTCTTGCTGGCCCTCGACGAGGAGCTCAAAACAACGTTCCATCAAGTCAAGTCTTTATTTTGCCAAAACGACACAAATCGCCTGGAATTCATTTTGGTGATTTGGCTCACACACAAGACAATACAAGACAGTATTGGACAAGAATGACACATCATCAAACATGACATATGCAATAAAAAATAAAATAAAATAAATAAATAAAAGAGACAGATACTTGAGTTGCTACAAATGAGTGAATAGTAAATAATCAAACAGATCAGACAAAGTGCTAGTGCATTTAGTGACCCTATGGATGAGGACGTAGCTGTGTAAGCAGAACAGATAAGGATTGTTGGTGTGAGTTGAGGGCCCTCACAGCCTGCGGGTAAGTACTATAAGAAAAACGAGTGGTTCTGGATCTGATACTTCCTAGCCTTCTGCCAGATGGTAGAGGGGTAAAAAGGGAATTAGCTCGGTGCGATGAATCTTTAAGTATTTTCAGTCCAGTTTTGAGTAGACGGTGTTGTATATATCACAGATCTTAGGAAGGTCCAGCCCAATTATTCTTGATGCTGTCCTAACCACCCTATTCAGTGCAGACTTATCATCCGCTGAGCAGTTTTCTTGTTGATTAGTTCCTGATCAGTGTTAGGAGTAAAGCATTACAAAAGTAATTTGTGGCGAGCAGGACGAGGTCGAGGGACGTGAGAGCGGCGCGAGACCGGTGGCGTGATTAATGATGAGCGACACCTGCGCGACGCACCGGTCTCGTATCTCTCACGGAGGAGCGGAGGCATAAAAGGAGGAGCGACGACAGTGAAGATCGAGAGAGGACAGGCCTGTGTTTGTGTTGTGTTTTATTTCTGTAGCCAGCAGTCGTCCGCGAGGGACTGCTGGCTTATACTTTCATTTTGTATTTGTTTATTTATTTATTAAAATGTTTTGAACGTTCGCCGGTTCCCGCCTCCTTCTTCCCATAACATCCAACCTTGTTACATAATTATATCATAGTAATATACAACTTTTTGCTTTAATGCAGTAATATATAACATATTGCTAATACAATTTGGGTAATATTATATCCGTTACAATCTCAGTAACACATTACAACAACGCATTTTAACCCGAAATTAAGTGGTCTGTTTAAAAAAATAATAATAAGGAATCACGAGGCCTGCACAGTCATTAGGCTATACCACATCGCCCTCCACTGTATGTATGTATAATCAGCAGCAATAAACTACATTTTTGCATTTTTGAATACCTGGTCATACTTCTGTGGCTATTTTGGTGAAAGTGACGCAAAAGTAATGTGTAACCTGGGTGAATTTAAGCAATTTAATGTAGTGTAAATAGAGTACTTACTATATATGTTATGTTTAATGCAATTCACAAATCTCAATACATATTGACTGTTTCTTTAAAATTCAGTTTTGTTATTTTGTTTGGTTGAAATGTACTTGCTCGAAAATGTGGTTTTTACAAGCATGTTTGATCATTTCTTTTGTTATTGGATAAGAGATCGCAAAGCCCACCTCTTAGAGAGGTAGTCGTGATGGTGATTGGCTGTTGTGGGAGAGGAGACAGAAAATTTGACAGGCTAAGTCAGTGAGTGAAATGGAGAAATCCAGATCGGATTGATTTTCTATATCGTTGCTAGTTTTACTAACTAACCGTTAGTAAGTGATTTGTGACTAGTGTTTAAGATTAATGTGTGAAAGACAAATATTTAGTGGAGTTTGAACTTGACCTTCTGAACGAAGACATCATTCGGTTTTGCCGCGATGGGCGCGACGTGAGAGAGAGAGAGAGAGAGAGCGATATGATCTCGGGGACTAGACGGCAGTTTAGCGCTGCGTTTCTGAGGCCACTCGTGTTAAAGTATTGTCGTCATCGTAAAGAATGATTAACCAGATAGCGCTCTGAATCACCGTGAGGTTCAGAGTTCCTCTGGCTACGTGGGACACGCGGAGCCACTGAATACTTCTCGAGAGTCGAGAGCTGACAAGAGAGCGAAACACTCGTTTGCCAAGCCCAACGGACAGCTTCGGGACTTGCAGGTATTATTAACGTTACTTTTTGTTTTTGCTCTTTGGAGTGAAGAGGCCAATTTTGAGTTTGCTTTAAAGGCCACAACGCACACAAGCAACGCTACAGGCCTGCAACGCGGGGGTGGGGTAAAGCGCGCACGTGAGACTGTGTGAAAGTGTGTGTGTGGGCCCACGATTATTTTATTATAACTTTGGTTCATCTGAGGTAAGAGGATCCGTTTTTTCCCCCCATATGTTGATTTGAAGGGTTCATATAGTTAAAAAATTCAAACTATGCAATTTGTCATCTGAAATATTCAAGTGATTTATTTGTGTTGTATTGAGTGACATTTCCTCAGTAAGGCTACATGTAAAATGTGGGTTTGAAACTTTGTAAATTGTATTTTCTCTAGTTACATATTCTTTATTTTCATTCTATATTCAAATAACTTTGATTTCAAATAAATTTTGTAATTGTTTATTGTGAAAGCACAGATTAATTTCCTTACTTTGGTTTTGTATTTTAAAGAGTGATAGTGCTGTGGTTAAATACTAATTTTGAGGGTTTAATTTTCTGTGCTCCATATCAATAAGAGGTTAGAATATTGTCCGTTTAGTTTTTAAAAGTAGTTCCCAAAAATTAGTCGAGAGACAAAAATAAAAGAACCCGTGTAATCACTCTAAATATCTCTGAAAAGAAGAACCTTCTGTCTGAGTAGGGTGTTTACAAATGTAATGCATTACAATTCAGAGACAGTAATATTGTAATGTAACTAAATACTTTCAAATGACAGTAACTAGTAATATATAATGTAATATATTTTGGAAGTAACTTGTCCAACTCTGTTCCTGATTGTTCCCAGGTGTGTCTTGCTTGCCTATCCCCCCTTTTGTATACATGTGTTTTCTCGTGTTCTTGTCTGGTGTTATCCTTATTAGATGTATCATGTGAGTTGTTTTCAATTCTCTTTTTGGATTTACTCTGGTTTCTTGTTGTGTTAATAAACTGCTATACTGCACTTTAGATTCTCCTCTTCCTCATTTCTGAAACACTCCGCATTACAAATGGATTGGATTGTTTTCCACACGGATTTGCTTCTCAGTTGTCATGGCAGCAGTGTGTGTAAATGATTTCAATGGTAGCCTGAGATGTGTCCAGGTTGACTTGATTAGCTCGCTTGCCATTACATGCCTGACTTTCTTACCAAATGAGATAAATGAATTTCACATTCAAAAATCGACCTGTCAGATATTACTGCTCTTGTGCCTTTTTTACCTATTATGTTTTCATTATTGATCTAGAGCTTGTAAAGTATATAGTAGTAGTTATTAGTGAGGTTTTTTATTCTATTTTTATCACATTTGCACTAGTGTTTTAAAAAAAAAGCCAAAACATCTGCAATAATATAATCATTCATATAGGCTATATTTATGACATCTACCTGGTCTATGCTATTCAGACAAAATTCTAAATTATTGATTTAATAGAGTAAGTTTCCACCTGTCAATGATGAACTGAAGACAGGACATTAGAGCTCTTCTCCAATGTCTGTCCTTAAAGCTAGGGTAGGTAATGTTGGAGAGCTAGCCAGATTTGAAAGTGGCACCTCTTCTAAGCTCCGCCCCCCTCCTGTCAGTGCTCCGTCCAAAGCTACGCCCCCCTACAAACATGAACGCGCATCCACATACGGATTCAGCTGCATGTACCTACCAGTGATGCGCGGGTTGATCCAAAATGAGCGGGTGCCTGTGGTCACCCGCGGTTACGAGTCATCCAAAATATATTTTTAATGATATTTCGGGTCGCGGTCGGTCGGGTCGTTTGAAATAAAGATGCCAATTAAACCTTTGTAATTTATATAGTACTAGACACAATGTTCTATGAAATAAATAGGCCTACGCTTTATTGTCTGAATGCGCGAGGATGATGCACGAGCTCAGTCTGCAGAGATGCAAGTGGGAAATCCTTATTTACCTGAATGTTGAGCGCGTTATTAACTTTTGAATAAAAGCTGACACGGGACAAAATGCCCGATTTCCCCACACGTTGAACTGAGCAATGCCATTGTGCCATTTTAATAGGCTACTTTTAAATGCATATAGCTCAGTAATGTCAGTTTTATGTATTTGCTGAGAGGGGGCGGAGTTTTTTGTTGGTAAAGTCCGGGGAGAGACGTACACTTCAATTAGACTGGATAAACACATGCAGCATCTTAATTGTTAAGAAAATGAAACGAAATAAATGAATAAATCAAGCCTTTATTACAAAACACTGGCGATATCATACAGCATTCTGAAAAATGCGCCACCCCCCTAGCATAGAAATGTATAAAGGCTAGATGGCTCAAGGCGGAGTCAGCTGTGTCGTCACTTATGGCGGCCATCTTAGGTCAGGAGACTGCGCTGCTGCTTCCCTGCTGCTGTGGACGGAAGGTGAGTGACAAATGCTCGTAACTTGCTGAATTCTTGACGGATTTACAAACGGTTTGGTTTATTACAAACCTTATTAACGTGGCTATGATTTGTGCTGATGCCGATGTTTAAATTGTAGCTTCACGTTTTGAGAAACGCTTAACATTGCAGCGTAGCTGTGTGTTTCATGGCATCCCTGACGTTTATGACACACCAAGCCGTTTGAAAATCGGTTGAAAATTGAGCAAAATATAGTTATTTCAGCACTACATGCACAATAGACTTTAATGTTATAACTGGACGAGCGGTCCTGTCCTAAGATGGCCGCGCCGTGTGACGTCGTCGGGTCCCATTGGCTCTCAGCGCCAGTAAGCCATCTAGCCCTTTATACATGTCTATGCCCCCTAGTTCCTGGCCCAATGACGCTGTGCACGCAGTGGTGCTCGGGCACGAGACATGAAGGCATCTGATTGGTTCTTTACATTCGCACCGAATGGCAGTGATTGATCAGAGTTTTTTACTGTCCTACAGCTGCTACAGAGGTCAGATTTTTTTCATTCCTTTTTCTGAACACATAATGTATTGACTACTATCAGAATGGAAGGACCATTTCACCCAGTATAAAAAAAAATGTTTCTGAACAGGATTACCTACCCTAGCTTTAACCTTCAGACCCCAGAGTCTACAATGCCTAATATTCACATTCGAGTGTTTAAGCAGACAGCAATGCCAGGAAAAATCATTACTGTTAACCTACACTCTGGATTTAAACAATAGCAACATGCATTTGTATGGGGTAAGATTTCGGTCACAATTCTGCGAGCGCAAGATCACATTTTGAGCATGCAAAAGGGCATTTCGCACGCGCGTGAACCGAGTTTTGCGGAAAAATGTTCGTCTCGCAGATAAGAAAATATTGCGAGCGAACGAAAATCAATTTAGCATTTTAAATAAGTATTTGGATGTGCGCAGACGTTCTCTTTCGCGTGTGCAAAGTTTCACTTTATTGCTCCTTTCATACCAGCCGTGAGCGTGGAAGCAGTAGGCCTAAGATGGGTGGAACGAAGATATGTTTAATAACTTTTATCAATTCAATTTAAGTTCAAATGTCTACCATTCGAAGACCACACGTAAGCTTATTTTTAATCAAAATGTAATCGTACTATTACTGTATAATAAATGTACATAGTGGCATGTCCAGTGTTTCCTACACCTCAAGTGGTAGTTCTAACTTCTTACTGCAAGTTATGTAATTAACATTACTGAGGGGTAATTTTAATTTTTTTTGTTGTGAGGAAAAATAAGCCTGCATCCCAAATACAATCCATCCTAAATAGTAGTTAAGATTACTAATAATCTATATTTTTACAGACTAATACATAATATAATACATAATACATGCAAAACGGTCCACCTTTACATATGACAAGGCAAATGTAATTTGACAGAAACATAATTTGACCTTTATTCCACAGGATATTCTGAAAAAATCAGTTTTTGGAGAGACTTTTGAACAAATTGCAATCTGCAATGAGTCAGCAACCACTTAACCTTGATTACTTGGAGTTCATGAGCCACCATGAGCTTGTTATAGGCTACTTGAATCCTTTTCTGGACAGATAGACATTCCCCCAGAGATTTTAGATGGACTACGAAATGTTTATCACCTGCTAAGGTCTAAGATTGAAGCCACATGTGTGCCAATTGTGGAAGTGGAAAAAGTCGTTGGTCCAGGTGCTGGATGCCCAAAAATTGTAATTGAGAGAGAAAAACTACAAGATTTGCTGGATAGGCCTACTTGTTACAATTAATTAATTTTTTTCTTTTTTTTCTCCATTAGGTCACCTGATGAAGTTTTTCGTTTCCTTGCCACTGTTGCCTTTGGCTTGCTCAGTTGGGGATATTCAATTTAATTAATCAATGAATAATAGTATTGATTAGCATTACCAAACATGGACGTTTTATTATTATTTTAATTTAATACTGTGAAGCTGCTTTGATGATCTGTATTGTGAGCGCTATACAAATATTCTTGACTTGACTTGACTTGACACACACACATACACGCACGCACACACACGCAAGCGCGGCACAGACACACACCGGTAGTGTCCACTCCAGCATCAGATGCAACCATTCTTAATCCTTAATTGTTGCACAGCGGCCAATTATGTTTGTCAGTCAGCAAAAGTAAAATCACACGTATGAAGCACATATGAAGGCAAATGGCTTGCATTAATTCAACCACATTTATCAATTCAATATTAGGCTAAGCACAAAATAGTTTTTGATTCACCAATCGGTAATTATTTGTTCATAAAATCCATCCGCCGCTCTTTCCTCGTGAAGACGTCGATAACAGTTTTGTAACGTTAAAACTCGTCTTAATAGCAGTACAGCCGCTGATTTGTTAGCACAGCCATATAGCCAATCGTTTCTTCCATACCAGTCTGAAACGATCGGACAATTTTTGTGCCCTTTTGCTGCTCTACTCCATAAGGCTGCCATAGACCTCCCTCTTACTCAGATTTTGAATTAAAAGCGAGCTTGGAAAAAATTCTTAACTCTGTGATATCGGCCGGTGCTGTCATTTTGACTTTGAATTTGGTGGGGATTAGGCATGTTAGGTAGCCTGGGTTTCCCCAGACTGCCTTTGCGCAGTGCGATTTTATTCTCGCTGAAAGGCAGTCTGGAAACCATGGACCTGATTTTCGCCTCGTTTAGGGAACCAATCACAGAACGGGGAGGGAGCGATTGGCTATGAGCTACGTACAGGCGCATTTGATAGACATTCTTAGCACCCAATAAACGGCGCCGACGCATTCGTAAACCACGCCTCAAATACGAGAAAATGCACATGTGGTTCCCAGACCCAAGTCTCAACGAGAATTGGGTCTGGCGTTAGCCAGGCTACATGTTAGGCTAGCTGTGGTGTAATGACGTTAGCTGCGCAAATGTCCAGTAATATCTCGATTCTAATTGGTCCATGTCTGAGTCTGATATGTAACGGAGATGATTACTGGCATAACACATTTACGTCCAAAGGCACAGCAGATTTGTGCTTTTTGCCGTACATCAGCGTACATGTTGAAGAATACAGGATCGAAGTGCGAAACGGGAACAAAGGAAACTGGAACGGAATACAGACCAGGGAAAACAAACGTCCTAGGAAACAGAAACTAAAACAAAACAAAACATGTCAGTACGCCAAAGAAAGTTTATGCCTCAGTAATTGTTTCCAAACATTTTTTTTTTACGTTTACTTTTAACTGTCTCTAAATACTGTATGTGCTTACATAATTTATTTGAATGAACATATGCTTGATATGTGAAACCCACAAATTACCATCTGGCTGCTTAATAACAACTGAATATCCTGATCCAGATCAGATGGAGGACCTGCGCCTAGACAGGACCACAACGCATCCCTGAAGTGTCAGCAGAGATTGTGTCAACTAAACTCTCCCCCGAGAAGGCCTCATCGACACGACAGCCATCGGCACTGATCCTCAACAAACCCGTCTCCATACAGGCGTGATGACTCCGATCTTCAACCAGATGGAACTGGATAATATTCTGATTGTTCTGGTCCAGTCTGACTTCTGACCTGTAATGCTCCTGAATCATAATCATACACTGTTCGTTCATTGGCCAGAGGAGAACTGAGCGACTGAGTCTGGTTTCTCGGTTTCTCACAAGGTTTTTTCTCCTTTCTTTGGAGCTCCTTTCTTTATTTTTAACATTTAATTTAATGTTCAACAATAATATTGATCTGCCTACATTGACACCATTATGTGAGAACTGAACTGAGCTGGACGATGACATCACGGTTTTCTCCAGAGTGGCTATATATTATTAAATTAACTAAATTGACCCTAACTCTCTTAATTAGGTTTTTTATTTTTATTTTTTTACGAGAACTCTGGATTTCCAGGGTAGGCTTTCCTGTTGGACAAACACCAGCTAGAAAATACCCGGATAAGCTTTTCATTCCCATTCATATAGTGAAGAAATGGTGCAGAAATTACATACCCGGGCTGAATATAAATAAAGAAAATGTATTTGAGATAGTTCCTTCAAGGAGCCAGGTGTGAAACATGAAAGCAAATAACACAAGAACAACACAAAAGCAACTATGTACTTAACTGCTGCTGTAGCTCACTTGAACTAGATGACAGTTCTTCTACTAGTGTGGATGAATGTAGTGTGATGTTTGCAGGCGAGTAAGATTACTCGGCCTATCCTGATATTGTCATTGGCGAAACAGAAGAAAGTTGAAACAGGATCCACTTGCAGAAGTTTTCAGGCTTTATTTTAACAAGGAACTCGGGATACATAGAACACGGGACAGAACAGCCAGTTAAACACAACAATAACAGACAACTGAACTAAATACACAGGGACTAACAAGTTAATAGATAGAACAACAGAGACAGGAATACAACAATCAGACACACTGGGAAACTGGGTCAAATGAACTGGAACACATGAAACAACACAAAGAAAACTAATTCAAAACAGAATACAAAACCGTGACAGATAAATAAACAAACACCATATCTATTACTACACATTCACTACACATTCTCTCTCCTTTTCCACCTGTCCTTAACCTCCGCTGACCTCTCATGACAGCTTTTGTTTGGATGAACAGCATTCAAATACAGTCCATCAGCTCTCATTAATTCTAGTTTGGTCCTTGACGACGATAAGAGATTTTCAGCGTGGAGCCTAACAGAGCTAAATCCCAGCGTGACCGGGAGATCAGCGTTGAGGATCGGCTCTTCTGTTTTCAGGCGTGTTTAATTGACTGCGCGGAAATCTGCCATTAAATCTAAGCTTGTTCTGCTGGAATGACTGGCATTTGTGCCTTTTGCCCTGTAACATGCGTCATAACCATAAAAATTCATGAAAGGGAAATGAGGCATAATTATTTCATGCAGTTGGGGATAAAAAAAACACAGTGGGTAATTGGCAATTAATCCAGTGTTCATCAAACCTAGCTAAAGGTGGGGGTGGAGGTAGAAGATGGAGTCTGGCTGTGTCGCCATGGAAACGAAGGATGCGGACAGAGCATAGAAGAGTTTCCAGTAGCCTTATGTATATGTATCATATTCATATCCAACAAAAACAGTCAGTCCTATAGAGATCTTGCCGGACTACTTCAGCATGTTACCATAAAGACAGCAATTTTACAGCAGAGTGCAATTTTGCTCTAAGAAGTGTTTTTTGCCACATTCATTTCTTCTTCTTTAGCTGATCAAGCTGCTCATAGTGACGCGGGAATTAAATAGCTCTCAGACACAACAGGTTTCCTATCAAACCTGTAAACTTTGTGATCTGTGAGTTTAGATCACTGTGCTTTAATCTATAACCGGTCCATTTAATGACACACGGCCTGATCTCACTTTACAGTAGCACACACAGATAATGTCATGATGCCACATTTGATGGTAGGCTATAGCCTAAAAAGACGTGTTGACAGTGCTGACACCTTGAGGCACTACATTTGAAAATGTGCAAAATATTACTGATAGCAGCAAATAAAACAATCACAATAAAATGGTTAAAAAAGGAGTCGCCAAACCAAGCTGGGGTGCGTTTCCCGAAAGCATCGTTAGCCAACTATGGTCGCAAGTTCCGTCATTATCAGCATAGTTCAACGATTTGGTGTTTCCCGAAACCATCGTTCCAACGAACGTTCGCAAACAGCATCGCAAACTTGTGTGGTTGGAACGACAGCTCTCGAGCTGTGGTTAGAAGCATAGTTTCTAGTTTACATGAGATAAAGACTGAATAAATCCTTATCTTTAGCAAAATAAGCAAGCTGACATTCAGTACAACCCGTGTTATTTATTTAGAATACATACAAATGTAATTTACGTCTTTTAGTTTGTCAAGAGATTTAAAACACCATTTTTGAAGACTGCGCATGTGCGAACGTGCTCTACTATGTAAGAACGAGCCAAATATTGAGTCTGGTAATAAAGCAAAATAACTGAGAAAAATTAGAAATGGTCTTCAGATGACATGTCTGTAACTTATATGACAAAATCTAGTGTTAATTCGATCTCAAAAAGATGAATTAAAATAATTTATTAGTCCACCACGTGCGAGATGTCATAAACCAACGTGGTTGAACGATACTTTACGACATACGGTTTCGGGAAACAGCAGGGGGGCAGTGTTCCGAAAGATATTGAAGCCGACCTGGGCGCCGCCATTGGCTAGCGGACCCCCACCTGCTGTTAGCATTCCATTGACTCCCATTCATTTTGGCGTCACTTTGACAGCGAATAACTTTACATCTGAGGCGTTTAAAGACACCGTTTGTCCATTGTTTATTTCTAAAGAAACACGAAAATGTATAAAAGGCTCCATTACCTTGTATCTTACGTTATGGCCCCGTAGAAGCAGTTTTTGTAAAAACAGGCTAACGATTGCGTCATACCCGCGCGACTCTGTCGCACAAGTCTAAAAAATACCGTATGGACAGGCAGAGAAGCTCGCAAGCAATCGGGAGGACGTGGAGGCATAAAGTCAAGGGAGAAGCCCATAGAGAGTGATAAAGTTGCTCCCGTTGCTAGCTCATGGACAGCTAATGCTCACGCTCTCCGTCTCTGAGAGATTCGGAAGGGAATGATTCAGATTTCTCTCGGCACAGCTACTAGAAGACCTACAGGTTGCTCACGTCACATCTACGTCGTCAAACTCAGTTTGAGCCTGCGCAGTTCGCCTTGCGATCAGGAAGTAAGTGCTTCTAATTGACTTCACTGCTCTCCGTTGAAACCTATGGGGTCGCTGTGTCCAGTTTATATACTGTCTATGGGAAACAGTCGTGACGAGCTAGTTGATTTCTCCAACGATGCATCGTACTACGGTAGTTAAGCAGTGAGCTATATAGTTGTACGGGAAACGCACCCCTGAATGGCTAACAATTTTGAGAAATATTTACACTATGGAAAAAATTACATATTGATTGAGATTACAGAGGGAACTTTTTACTGAAAGATGGGCACCATTAATGAAGGTGATGATGGAGGACTGTTTGATCTAACTCTTGATTCTCTGACAGGGGAACTTGTATACAACCCATGTTTTGTTTTAAGTTGATGTTTGTTCTGTTCACATTGTTTACTTTAAATGTAGTTAATTTTTTATTTCTTCTTTTACTTGTACCTCTGGACATATTCTCCTGTGGAATTGACCATATATGTAAGAACGTGTTTGTTTTGACACCCTGTAAAGGATATTGTTTCTGAGTGGAAGTAATTGCTGTAAAAGGAGATCTGAAGAATATTCAAAATAAAAAATAAGTAACAAAAAAAAAAGAAAATGTGCAAACGTGAAGAAGATTTGAGAGCATGGCATATAATATATAAGAGAGGACACTGAGATTGAGGGGAAAATATGAGGTTTTTCCAGAGCTTTTTCTCATTCGTCCTGTTAGGTCTAAATGCCCTAGCCTAGCACTGTTGACAACCCTGCTGAAAAAAACAGTTAAAACCAGCCTAAGCTGTTTAGCTGGTCTCAGATAGTTTAAACTGGATGTAGCTGGTCAAGCTGATCTCCCAGTCTGCCCAAGCTGGTGTTCAGCTGGTTTTAGCTGGTTGGTCAGCCTCTAAAACCAGCCTGCTAAACCAGCTATGACCAGGCTGAAGAACAGCTAAGACAAGCAATCTCCATTGCAACAAACAGTTCAAAATCTAACATTAAGAGATGAACATAAACGTGCCAATTTGCCTGATCACATTTTACTCACAATTAGCTATGACTGTGTTTAACTTGGGTATACCTCAATTCAGTTAAATTCAATTCACTTTTATGTGTATAGCACATAGCATACTATACACAATTCATATTGTTTCAAAGCAGCTTTACAGAAAATGCATGTTTCAAATTTCATAATTGAGAGGCTGTGTCAAGGTATGAGGTGATGAGGCATTGGAGAACTCACCAGGGGAAGCCCATCCTCTGGCAAAAAGTAATGTTCATATAGCAATTATCTACAGCTCTTAAAGGGATAGTTCACCCAAAAATGTAAATACTGTCATCATTTACTCAGCCTCAAGTTGTTCTAAGGTATAGGGGGACCATACGTCCTCTTTTTCCCAGACATGACCTCTTTTTGGACCTAAAAAATAGGTCACAGGAGTAGGAAAAAATAGGAGACACAGAGCAGCGCTTGCTTGTCAACGGTGGCACATGGCTCCTGAACTGCGTAAAAAAAAAGCCCAAATGTAAATTCACAGATGATTTACAGAGAAAATTCCAGTGTTTTCATCTAGTTTGGGATCCGTGTTAAGCAGAATGCATGACCTGCAAAGCTGGCACGTTTTCGTGTCAATTATGTCCGTGCTAGCGACTTAGAAGCCCACATAAGGAAAGTATACAAGAGAACATCAGGACTGTAATTATTATTTACTGAAAGTTTTCCTGTAGCTCGAACAGTAGAGTGGTGGCGCCTGCAATGCCATGGTCATGGGTTCGGTTCCCAGGGAAAGCAAGAACTGATTAGATTGTAAAAATGTGTTATTATTCTATTGTTACGGGCTAAAATTTGAATGGAAAGGATGTATTACTTCATGTATTAAAGTTCAATAACATAGTTGCATGGTTGTGAATTTATTTGTCAAGTATTTGTTGATTCACAACACATTCACACACAGATGCGTTTTCAAACTAACACATATTAGTGTGGACAAGGCCTAAACCTCTATGAATTTCTTTCTTCTGCTGGTCCATCAACTGTTTGGTTACCAACATTCTTTAAAATATATTCTTTTGTGTTCAGCAGAAGAAAGAAATTCATACAGGTTTGAAATGTGAGTAATTAATGACAGCATTTTTGGTTCATCCCTTTAAGTTAATACAAGTCTTGTGGTTAGTTAAAGGCATGTATTCAGTTAAACTGGGAACATAATGCTATCCTGATAAACTAAACATATGAAGCCACAAATGTAGAAAAAACAGGGGCCTGTATCAAATCAAGCTTTCCAGCAGCTAAGAAAAACAATCAGCACTGTTTAATCTTCTGCCAGGCCCGACACACCATTTCAAATAACTTTCTTTGTGCAGTCAGGTGCTCATTATTGATATCCATATGGAGCAACTAGACATCTTTCTTGCAGGTCATTACTGTAAATTCACCATATAAATGGTAGATAACCATATAGCGCTAGTATATGAGCATTAACATATATAAATATTTGTGAATCTGAAACTTGAGATCTGTGAAAATGTTTGGATCAAATCCAATGATCAATGTTTTTCCTTTGCATGTTTTTTGTATTCACCACCATTTCCCCCCGCTGATGGTCATAAATAGATGAGAGGAAAAGTGTCTGAAACAGATGAATAGGTTTTGGAACAGGGCTTATAGCTGTGCACAGATGTTATTTGTAGAAGTGCACCCAGGACTTCAGTAAATAATTAAAGGCACACCATTAGAAAGAGTCTGAACACTGAGTGTTCCCGTGACCGGTGCTCCATAGAGCTGTCATTAATGAGCAGAGCTTCTTATGCATCGGTGTGCTGTGGATCATTGTCTGTTAGGATTGTTTATGGCTAGAGAAGGTCAAACTGTCACTGTGACATAGGTGACACTAATCTAAGAACACTAGTTTCTCTCCTCCAAATAAAACTAAAAACATATTTTAAATGCATTGACACACTTCGAAAGGAAAATATGCTCTGCGATGTCTCGACTCCAAATCCAATGCATTTTCTCAAAAGTATACAAAGAAATAACATTATTGTCTTACATGCACAATTAGCCTATATAATTTTAATTAGAAACCGAAGATTTGGCCGTATTAAAGGAGAACTCCGGTCAATTTTAACATTGAGCTCAATTTTTAGTAAATTTGGAGTGCTGTCAATACAGAGAACAACGACAAAAAATCGGTGTTGCCTACACTGTTTTATCCTATTTTTAAAATTTGCACCCTATTGACTTGAATGGGGCAAGTTTTAAACCTGCTTTTATCCTCTTAACATATTTGATGTGTCATTACAAGTGCCCAGCCATGTTGAGTGATTCCTTAAGAGTGAACACGAGTGAATCTGACTGCAGTAGATGTGAAAGATATTAATAAAAATGATGTTATATCAGCCAGCGCAAATACCTGTATTTAGTTCCTGTTTTCGGTGGAAGTCCAAAGTAGTCGATTGTCGAGTTCACGCGCGTGATCATAGCAACTAAACCTATGCGCGTGAACTCGACAATCGACTACTTTGGACTTCTACCGAAAACAGGAACTAAATACAGGTATGTGCGCTGGCTGATATAACATCATTTTATTCATATCTTTCACATACTGCAGTCAGATTCACTCGTGTTCACTCTTAAAGAATCACTCAACATGGCTGGGCACTTGTAATGACACATCAAATATGTTAAGAGGATAAAAGCAGGTTTAAAACTTGCCCCATTCAAGTCAATAGGGTGCACATTTTAAAAATAGGATAAAACAGTGTAGGCAACACCGATTTTTGTCGTTGTTCTCTGTATTGACAGCACTCCAAATTTACTAAAAATTGAGCTCAATGTTAAAATTGACCGGAGTTCTCCTTTAATGCAGACTGTCACTATTTCGACATTATAAAGCTGATATCAAAAAATATCAGCAGCTCAATTGAGCCGACAGCTCAAGCCCCATGCTTTGACTGCACACAGACTCCGTCTGAAGCTCTCACACTACCCAACTAAATCTCACACCAATGATAATTCAAAACAATCCACTGAACGTATAGAACAGGTCCGAAGCAGCAAGACTTGGGTCCTGCCAAGCGCCTTTGTCCATAATGTCACTTACAGTAGTGAAAAACTCCACAGAGCAAACTGCTGTGGGAATGAACATGAGAAGCTTTACATTAAATGATTTAGAGAATTTAATAGAATATATTAGGCTGAAGTATGTGGGTAATTTGATGATATTAAAAATGAATTGTTGGATTCTCAAAACCTCAAATATGTGCAAAATCCAGGTAACCAAAATCGGCAACCCTGATATTTAGACCAATAGCATGCTTGCGATTGTGATATTGCTTTTATTCAAACATTTAATAAACAATGAGTTCATATTGCTTATATATTAGTTACAATATTGCCAGGTACATTGTCTATTTTTACTTTTCAAATGGAAATCCAAACAACGCATCTCATGTGATCTCAACATCAGCATCTCAGAGCAACACACAATGAATTGGTTGAGTGAATGATTCAATGACTCATAAACGAGTCACCTGTCGGCACCTACTGGTGTAATGATGCAACCTGCATAAAGGGTCACCAGCAAAAATTCCCACAACTAACACACAGACTGACAGTCTGTCTGGAACAAACCCAGACAAGTGGAATGACACAAACATTGAAAAGTCGGAGTGCTTATACAGTTGTAATTGAAATTGTTCAACCCCCATTGCAAATCAGATTTATTGGGAAGATTTACAGACTTTCAGCTGTTTGCAATGAACAAATCAAACAAAATTTAAAAAACTCAACACAACAAATGTTTCAAGTGGTTTCCCCAAATTCAACTGAAAATGCAACTTTTTATGACTTCTGCAATCTCAAAATTATTAATGCTTCCATTGGGGTCTATTCTGAGAAAGCATGGCATTTCATTTCATTGTTATGCAGACGACACACAACTCTATCTGCCATTGAAACGAAAGGATACCAGCTCTTCAAAAATTATTGTAAGACTGCCTCACGGAAATTAAAGCTTGGATGGCCATGAATTTTTTACATTTGAACGAGAGTAAAACTGAAATTGTGAGATTTGGCCCTAAGAGTACCCGTGTGGCCCTCAACACATAATTGGGATTATTACTTTCTTACATTAAATCCTCTGGTCATCTAGTCATGGACAGTGATTTTAAACTTGATAAACAGATCAATTCTGTGGTTAAAGGCAGTTTTTATCAGTTAAGGCTTTTATCTAAAGTCAAAACATGATCACTATTCTCCTAAACAGGCTTCCCTTCACTGGCTTCCAGTGAGTATTAGGATTGATTTGAAAGATTTAGTAATTGCTTATAAATCCCTACATGGTCTAGCCTCGACCTACCTTTCTGACATTATACAAACATATGTCCCATCGAGGTCCCTTAGGTCGGCAGATTGCATGTTCCTGGATGTCTCTAGAGCAAGGCTGAAGTATAGGAGAGATCGGGTCTTTGCAGTTGCTGCCCCTAAACTATATGGAATAATTTACCATTGTTGGTGAGGCTGGCTCCAAAACTCTCCGCCTTTAAATCTGGTCTAAAATCATATTTTTATTCTTTGCCATATTACCAAATATTATACTTCAGCACATAGAATTCAGTTTGAGAGCTGTGTGTTTAATTTTGTCTCATTTGTTGTTGTTTACTTTATGATTCTGGATGTACAGCACTTTGGTAGACTTCTGTTGTTTTTTAAATGTGCTCTTGAAATAAACTTGACTTTGACTTTACATCAGTAAAGTCATCATCAGTAAAATGTCCCACCACTAAAATGTGCTGGATTATATTACAATATTACATAAAAACAATACCTGTATAAACTTGTAATAATGAAGTTGAATAGTGATAGTTTTGAAATTGCAATATGTTTGTTGTTTCTGGACTACTGTGTTTTTCTAACTCACTCTGTTGTAATTCATACACTGCTCACAGTACAATATGTAAAAAAATAGGGGCTTTTTTTAGAAATGTAAATTTTCGGTGTGCTCCCAGTTATTTTTAAAATGTATTGGGATCAAACATTGTTTATGGTGTCATAGCAAAGTGAGGCAGTGCAGCTGAAATTACAGTGGTGGTTCTGTTATAAGAATCCTGTCCTCTGGTTCTGAGATTCACTGTGGCAGCAGTTGCTCTAGCAGACAATGGTTTGAAACACGCACATAATAACAGCATTGGGTTGCCAAGGGTTACAGCCTCAGTTTTTTGTGAGGGCAATTACTGGAATTCTTAAAGTGCATCTCCTTCTCTCTGTTAAAAAGGATGTTTTCTCATTCTACATCACTTAAACAGTCTGAGACAAACATGATGAAGTGTTTAGAGCTGTCAAGGGACTTGACGAGATTCCTTTTCTCAATTTAACCCGTAACTATTGAGTAAGTCCTATTTTTAATCGAATACACAACTGTTGTTTTGAGATAAGATCATGGATGGGTAGATGCATCCTGTGGTAGATGCAAACTGCTGTGTTGATGTGATTTATTGTGGAGTAAGTGAGTAGCAGAGAGCTCTTCAGCAGCAAGACTCCGTGTGTGGAGGATATTAGATACCTTGATTAATGCACACTCTTTAGTGTTGTTGTTTCTAGCACCAATGAAGTATGTGGTTAATATGGCACAGATTAATCTGTAGTGTTTTCCTCGTCTGTTTAACCCTTTAAATGCTGTATGTGATTATGTTTTGCATCATGTATACTTGTGTGGCAAGCTAGTAAGGGCCAAGAGAGAAATAATAGCTAAGATAGGCAGCAAGGAAGTTCACATTAATAAAACTCTAAAAAGCTTTTCAATGTAGCCAACTACGCCAACTCGGGACCTTCACCCAATGATATGTAATACTCAGACAACACAGGTTTGTTCTTCCCAAAGAGGACTGAGATGCTTTGACAATTAAAAGCAATTTAATACATCAAATCTTTTCACATTGAGAAACACCACATTCAATAGTAAATACCTTCCAGACATTTACCTTGTAATTACCCACAGATGTTAATACAAAAAGAAGGTATTTTAAATAAATAAAACAAAGAAAAACAAGAAAATAGATAAAGACTGGGGGTTAATCAAAGACACTAACAGGAAAAGGAATCCCTGACCCACCTCGTAAGTAATCACTCACTAGAAATCACCCACACACTAGTGTCCCACACCAAAATTGCACAGAAAAATAAGTCACATACCACTTTACACCCATCCACATACCTGATTGGACAAATAAGTGACCCAAACTACAAGACTCCATCAGGAAAAGGCAGAAAAGGGAAAACAAGGGGGTAACCAGACACGGCCATACGTAAGCTCAGCTACTTGTCTTGCTTTTAAGTACAATCATGATAATGATTAACCAGCTGAATCCGTGGGTAAATTCCCATTCTCCACCAGGGAGAGTAATGGAGGGAAATCCCCAATCTGCTACAATCCACCCCACCCATTTGCATCATCGTCCTGACGATGGACCACTAGCCCATGAATCTCAGCTCCAGGGTCTAAAAAATAAAGCGGTGTTAGGCACAATCATCTGGAAATTCATAGCCCCTCTTTCTCCATTAAACTCTCTGGCATAATGGCCCATTTTCTAACAACTCCTTTCTCTAGGGACGTACACCACCCTCTCAGTGTCATGACAGAAATCACAGGAAGCAGTTGCAGGTACTCAAGGTTTTATTGGTGAGACAAACTCTGAACGGTACAAAACGTAGACAGGGAGGGGGCGACTCAGGCTCGTGCAGGGACTCGTTGGTCTGTGAAGTGCTAGTGCGGTGAGAAGTGGTAATCCAAAAGCCCGGTGAAGAGGTGAGGAAACACTGACAGGAACTCGGGAACAGGAAACACACAAGACGATCGCGAGACACGGCCAGACTCCACCAACACCGACAAACAATCCGACACTGGAACAGAGAACGAGGAGAGTATTTATGGGGAAGGAAATGAGCCGCAGCTGTGAATGATGATGATGATGATGATGACAATCAGCTGGAGCGCTGAACAAACACGTGAGTGGGACAACGCCCACTCACACATAAACAAACCAAGACACGAGACAAAGAAGAGGCAATGCATTTAACAACCGTGACAGTACCCCCTCCTCTAGGAACGCCTCACGGCGTTCCCAGACTCCCTTACCTGTCGATTGTAATCATCGATAAGAGAGTGATCCAGGATGTCACGAGTCGGAACCCAACTTCTCTCCTCCGGACCGTAACCTTCCCAGTCCACCAAGTACTGGAACCCGCGTCCCCTCCGCCTTGAGTCCAGAATACGACGGACCGAATAGGAAGGTTCCCCATCTACGAGTCGCGGCGGTGGGGGAACCGGGGCAGGCGGATTAATGTGAAAAAAAAAAAACGGGCTTAATTTTGGACACGTGGAATACCGGATGAATTCTCTTGTACGCTAGAGGAAGGTTGAGGCGGACTGCCACCGGACTAACAATCTTGGTGACAGAAAACGGGCCAATGAATTTAGGAGCCAGCTTATTGGACACGGAGCGAAGCGGAATGTTTTTGGTAGAAAGCCACACTTTGGAACCGACGACATATACGGGAGGCCTACGCCGGTGGCGATCGGCTTTAGCCTTGGTGCGCGCCCCCACTTGGAGTAAAGTCTCACGGGCTCTAGTCCAAGTGCGGTGACACCTCTGGACGAAGGCGTGAGCGGAGGGAACCGCGACTTCGGACTCCAGACTAGGAAAAACAGGTGGCTGGTACCCTTTACTACACTCAAAGGGGGATAGGCCCGTAGATGACACTGGCAACGAATTGTGGGCGTACTCCACCATAGACAGTTGTTGACTCCAGGAGGAAGGATTCTTGGCGACCGTACATCGCAAGGTTCTTTCCAGATCCTGGTTGGCTCTCTCAGTCTGACCATTACTCTGGGGGTGAAACCCAGAAGACAGACTGACCGTCGCCCCCAGCAATCTACAAAACTCTCGCCAAAATTTGGACACAAATTGGGGACCCCTGTCGGAAACCACGTCTGTCGGGAGGCCATGTAACCGAAAGACGTGATCCACGACTGCAACCGCTGTCTCCTTGGCTGAAGGCAATTTGGGCAAGGGAATAAAGTGGGCTGCCTTCGAGAATCGGTCCACCACGGTCAAAACTACCGTGTTACCCTGGGAGGGTGGGAGGGCGGTAACAAAATCTAGTGCGATATAGGACCAGGGTCTCGAAGGCACCGACAGCGGTTGGAGTAACCCATCTGGGGGTCGATTAGACGACTTGCCAATGGCACAGACGGAGCAAGCCAAAACAAAATTGTGAACATCTCGAGCCATAAGCGGCCACCAGAATCGTTGTCTGACTAAGAATAGCGTGCGACTAACTCCTGGATGGCAAGCAAGACTAGAACAATGACCCCACTGAATGACGTCTGGACGTAATTCCTCCGGCACAAACAAGCGGTTAGGTGGGCACCGGATCGGAGGCGTTACCCCTTCTAGAGCCTTCTTGACTCTCGATTCGACCTCCCAAGTGAGCGTAGAGACAATTAGGGTCTCAGGAAAAATGCGCTCGGGAGTAGGTGCGTGTTCAGACCGGTCAAAAATACGCGACAAAGAATCGGGTTTGATGTTCTTGGAACCCGGACGATACGAGAGGGTAAAATCAAAACGGCCGAAAAAAAGTGCCCACCGAGCCTGCCTGGAGTTCAACCTTTTGGCCGTCCTAATGTATTCCAAATTCTTATGATCAGTCCAGACGATAAAGGGTACCCCCGATCCCTCTAGCCAGTGACGCCATTCCTCCAAGGCTAACTTGACTGCCAACAACTCCCTGTTACCAATGTCATAATTGCATTCGGCGGGTGACAAACGATGGGACAAAAACGCGCACGGATGCATCTTGTCGTCTGAAGGAGAGCGTTGGGAAAGAACTGCGCCTACCCCCACCTCTGACGCGTCGACCTCCACCACGAACTGACGTGAAGGATCAGGGGCGATTAAGATGGGAGCCGAAACAAAGCGACTCTTGAGGTTGGAAAAAGCAGTCTCGGCTGCTTCCGTCCACCTGAACGCAGTTCTGGGGGAGGTCAAGGCGGTCAGAGGCGCGGCTAGTTGGCTAAAGTTGCGAATAAAACGCCGGTAGAAGTTGGCGAACCCCAGAAACCTCTGTAGGGCCTTACGGGAATCTGGGTTTGGCCACTCTACTACAGCCTTAACTTTGTCAGGATCCATACGCATACCCTCAGCCGACACGATGTGTCCTAAGAAAGGGACTGACTGTGCGTGGAACGCGCATTTCTCCGCCTTGACAAAAAGCCCATTCTCTAACAACCTTTGGAGTACTCGTCGGACGTGCTGCACGTGTTCCTGGAGAGACGAGGAAAAAATCAGAATGTCATCCAGGTAAACATAAATAAACTGATCGATCATGTCTCGCAGCACGTCATTAACGAGCGCCTGGAAGACTGCGGGACTGTTGGACAGCCCGAAGGGCATGACCAAGTATTCAAAGTGTCCTCTAGGGGTATTAAAAGCAGTCTTCCATTCATCCCCCTTCCTGATGCGGACCAAATGATAAGCATTACGTAAGTCCAGTTTTGTGAAGAGAGACGCTCCCTGCAACCTCTCGAAGGCTGAAGACATCAGCGGCAAAGGATAAGTATTCTTCACCGTGATGTTGTTCAGCCCCCGGTAGTCAATACAAGGTCGCAGCGACCCGTCCTTCTTCCCCACAAAAAAGAACCCCGCCCCCGCCGGAGATGAGGAAGGTTGGATGAACCCGGAAGCTAGAGAATCAGAAATATATTTCTCCATAGCCTCCCTCTCTGGAACCGAGAGTGAATAAATCTTGCCCTTAGGCGGAGACTTACCTGGCAGTAAATCTATCGCACAGTCATAGGGACGGTGCGGAGGAAGAGAAGCAGCCCTTGACTTACTGAACACTTCTCTCAGGTCACGGTACTCCGAGGGCACGTTTGACAAATCCACTGCCTCCTCCTGAAACACAGGAACAGACACAACAGAACAGGCTGACACAAGACACGAACTATGACACTCAGCGCTCCAGGCAGATATGGTTTTCTGTTTCCAGTCAATACGGGGGTTGTGATGATTGAGCCAGGGGTGACCTAAGACGATGGGTGTGAACTGAGAGTCCAAGATGTAAAATGATATAGTCTCTGCGTGATTTCCGGAGGTGATGAGTGTGACGTTCTCGGTGGCCTGGTAGATGGCTGGTAATGACTGTCCGTTGAGTGCGTGCACAGTGATACTCTGGGGAAGTGTTCTGAGGGGGACTTGAAACTGTTGAGCAAATGTGCGGTCCATAAAATTACCTTCGGCCCCGGAGTCCACAAGTGCAGTGCATTGGTGATCGTGGACAGACCATCGAAGTCTTACCGGGAGGACGGTGGATGTGGATGAGGGCTTTTCGGCGGAGATCCCACCCGATAGTAGCCTCATGCTTACTACCGGGCTTGGCCTTTTACCGGGCAACCGTGAGCGAAATGTCCCGCTCCCCCACAGTATAGGCAAAGGCCTAGGGACCTCCGCCTCTCCCTTTCCTCCCGGGAAAGCCGAGCTCGACCCACCTGCATGGGCTCGGGATCGGAGAGACCGACCGCGTCCCTGCCGCTGGACCGCAGATGCTCCAACCCTCCACGGAGCACGCTGGGTGGATCTCGTGGCCCGACCCGAGCGAGTCGAGCGTCCACCCTGAGGGCGAGGTCCATGAGCCCGTTGAGAGAGGGTGGTAAGTCCAGTGCGTAGATCTCCCTTTGGACGCGGTCGGCCAGCCCATGCAGGAACCTATCCCACTGCGCTTCCTCGTTCCAGCGACACTCGGCCGCCAGGGTCTTAAACTCGATAGTATAATCAGACACGGAGCGTTCCCCCTGCCGAAGCTCCGATAGGACCCTGGCCGCCTCTCTCCCCGCGACAGCGCGGTCAAAAACTCTCTTCATCTCTGCCGAGAGCGCCTGGAACGAGGAACAGCAGGTCTCTTGGTTCTCCCACACCGCCGTCCCCCAAAGTGCCGCTCTCCCAGTCAACAGAGTGAGCACGAAAGCCACCTTAGTCTCCTCCCTCTCGAAGGTCTTTGGCTGGAGGGCGAAATGCATCCCACAACGCGTCAGAAACGGAGGGCAAAAATTGGGCTCACCGGAGTACGGCTCTGGAGACGGTAGGCGGGGTTCAGACTGAGAGGCGGGCACCGGTGGTGTAGGAGGGACAGGCAGTGCGCCTGGCGCACCGGGAGGTTGCAGCATTTGGAATCGCTGGGTCAGCTCGGACACCTGCGCGACGAGAGCCTGAATCGCGCGCGCTGCCTCCCCCTGGTGACGATCCTGTGCATCCATTCTTTGAATACTTGCACGAACGAAGTCCTCCATGGTTGTCGCGGTGCCACCTGCTGCTTCCATGGAAGGGTCGGATTGTTCTGTCATGACAGAAATCACAGGAAGCAGTTGCAGGTACTCAAAGGTTTTATTGGTGAGACAAACTCTGAACGGTACAAAACGTAGACAGGGAGGCGGCGACTCAGGCTCGTGCAGGGACTCGATGGTCTGTGAAGTGCTGGTGCGGTGAGAAGTGGTAATCCAAAAGCCCGGTGAAGAGGTGAGGAAACACTGACAGGAACTCGGGAACAGGAAACACACAAGACGATCGCGAGACACGGCCAGACTCCACCAACACTGGTTGGTTATGGTTGTTAGTCCTGTGCTTACAGTGCCTTCCCATTCTGAGGTTTCTACACCACAGCTTCTGCACGTCAGGCCTGCAGGCCCTTTTCCACTCCACGGATCTGACCCTGCATCCCTCCCCCGTTCTGCCGCTCGGGCTATGTCACCGCTATGCCGGGCTATGTCACGATCCCTGTACTGTTTTGTGTTCTATTCTTAGTATATTCTTAGTTCCCCATTGTTTCTCTGTTCACTTCTTGTGCTTGGTTCCTGTTTTGCCTTGTACCTTGTTTGTCACCATAGTTACACTCATTAGTTCCCATGACATTGTTGTAAAGTTTTTCTTGATCGAAGCAGAGACCAGTGAGACAGTTGGGATCGCGTTCAGAAGTTGTTATTTATTGAATCACGGCTGCGGGTTCCAAAATCAGTCTAACTTTAATACAGTATTGCATTGTAGTTATATACATTCAAAGGGGGAGGAGACTTCTTTGGGTGGAGACAAATATAAACAAATCATACGAGAGCAAGGAGGAGTTAATTCTTATCTAGCAAAAACCGGTTTGGTAGGTTATCTAGAGGAACCAAGCAAAATCAGCATATTCACTCTATTGTATTGCCAATCTAATCAGTCTAATTCTTCAACGTCTGAGCTAGGAATCAACATAACTATTCACATGCTGATGCTGGCCAGGAACTCCGGTTCCAAGGCCCATCTCAGAGCCATTAAAGACAAAAGGTGAAAGTCTCCCATACAGCTTGGCTGAAAGGTGAGAATCAGTCTACTAAACTTTATCAGTTTATATACTATTGCAGTGGAAAAACTAAATTAAACATTTAATAAATTTGTAATCCTACAGTCCCCCGTTTGAGAGTTCTTAAAAACTCTCACAAAATACAAATTTAACACTTAAGAGTTCATTCTTGTAACTTGTGATCATTACAGGCACGTATAACTTATTCTGTGTAGTTCTTCTGTAATTACATGCGGACACAGAAACAAACATGCAATTAGGGTTCGTGAAACTTTCAGTCATCTGGTGGAATTTTGCTGAAAAATCAAGAATGTCTTGTTGGATTTTGTTCAAGTTCTCTGGTGGATCCATTAAACCTGTGAGATGGGATTAAAGCTCCAAAAGTTCTTTCACCACCATGGTTGTGCACAAGTCAGTCCTGGAAAGCAGCCATGTTCTTTGTTTGTGGCAGAAGCTGAAATTGCGTGTGCCATGCAACGTTCTTTCCAGCAAACAAGGCGTTCTTGACATATTCATTAGCTCTAAGAATATGTTGTTTCTGGAGTCTACACTTTGCGCGATGTCCATGATGGTTAGCAGTGTGACAATCTTGATCATGTTCGATGGATGACTGAAGGTTCCACTGTTGACATACGGAACGTATGTGATTCTCTGCGTTGTGTATTTTTTTTTCTTTTCCCTTGTGATAGTTGGCTCAGCAGTGGATCGAGTCGTTTTCTGGAAGGTTGTGGCTTCATACACAGGTGAGGAGGTCAGTGCATATGAGTCTCGGGACAGTCATCCAGTGGTATCTGCACAGAGGAAGAAAGAAAACAAAAGAGTAAAAGGCAACAGAGCAGTATTCGTTGTAAAGACTGGTTGTATCCTCTGTTCAATCTGAGTCTGCTATTTGTTGTTCCGTCTTTCCCTAATTCTTAATTCATGAGACACCTAAAAGGAAACAGTGAGGTGAGGATGGACTAGTGGAGGGGAAAGGCCTATAAGGGAAAATCTTCACCGCAAGGGTTGGCCCCCAGAAGCCTGTTGCTTCCAGTTCTTCCCTGGGCTCCTCACTGATCCATGTGTCCTATCCTATCCCTGTAGGGGGAGGAACCACTTTGCAATGTGACACATGAGTCCATGTTTTTCTTTCCCTGACACAACACTGCAGCTGCTGTAATCAACATTACTTGATGTGGTCCATGCCACTTAGGTTCTAACGGCTTTTGTCTGAATTATTTTATCATGACCCACTGACCTGGGATGATTGTGTGTCCGCCCTCTGCTGGAGTCGGCCAACACAACTCAACTCTCTCTCTGGCACTCTGTACTGCCTTTGTAAGGTGTTCACAGTAAGAGATCAGGGCATCTGAGGCAATGTGAACATCAGCATTTCTAAGATCAATCACACCTGGCATCTGCATTGGGCGTCCTGTAATAATCTCATGAGGGCTCAGTCCTACTGATCTGTTAGGTGACGCTCTCATACTACACAGTACAGCTGGAAGCGCTTCAACCCACGATACTCCTTCCTGATGCATTTTGCTTAGCCTGGTTTTGATTGTTTTGTTTGCACGTTCAACCTGTCCTGATGCTTGTGGCCTATATGGGCAATGTAGATTCCACTTAATCTTCAACATTCTAGACACTTCCTTGACTACCTGTCCTGTGAAGTGTGTACCTTGATCTGAGTCAATGCTGTCTGGTAATCCCCATCTGGGAATGAAATCAGTGACAAGACATTTAGCAGTATGTGTTGCTGTAGCACGCCCTGTTGGATAAGCTTCTACCCATCTTGAGAACTTGTCTATTACTACCAAAATGTCAGTTTTTCCCTTACAACGAGGCAACGATATGTAATCAACTTGCAGGTGACGAAATGGTCCTGGTGGAGCTGGGGTATGTGCTGCTGGTGTAGTGGCTGCTGGTACATCATTATTTTTCTGACATGTAACACATCTCTTGGCTGTTTCGGTGGCTATATTTCTGAATTTTGGATTCCACCATTGATTTGAGAACCTGTTATTCATCGTTGCTGGACCACTGTGACCCAAATTGTGTATTTGTTGAGCCAAATATGGCAACAGTGATTCGGGAGCGACATACTTCCCCCCTTTGGTCCAGCAACCGGATGAATCCACTGTGGCTCCTTTGTCTAACCATGTCCATGCTTCATATAAAGGAGCGTCTTTGTAAAGATCAATGATTGATTCAGGAGGCAGAATTGTCTTCTGTGCTACACTACCTGAGCACACTTGCACAGTCTCATAGGAACAAGCCTGTTTAGCTGCTACATCTGCAAGATTATTACCTTTAGCTTCCACAGTGTTAGTTGTGAGATGTGCTTTCACTTTGATCACTGCTAATTTCTTTGGAAGTTTCATGGCAAACATTAAATCTTTCACTAATCCAGCATGCTTAATGGGTGATCCAGCAGAAGTTAGAAACTGTCTGGTTTCCCAAATGACACCAAAATCATGAATTACCCCAAAAGCATACCTGGAATCTGTGTAGATATTTGCAACCGATCCTGAAGCTAGCGTGCATGCTCTTGTTAAGGCTACTAGTTCTGCAGCTTGAGCTGAAAAATGATCTGGAAGACGACCTGAAACAACTACTTCATTGGTGGAAGTTACTGCATATCCTGCTCTTCTGTTACCTTCAATAACTTGAGCGGAACCATCAACAAACAACTCCAATTCTGAGTTCTCTATGGGAGTTTCTGCTATTTCACTTGTCGCTGCGTAAGTAAGCGTAACACAATCATGGGTCATTTCACCTTCATCCTCTAACACAACTTCAGTCATTGCAGACATCATACATGAGGATGGGTTCGTAACTGGTGCACGCTGTAAAACAATATTCGGGGCTGTGAGGGTTGTTAACCAATTTCTTTTGCTTGATTCATTAGTACCTGCATGAGGGCTTTTTAAATTTACAGTCTGACCTAACACAATTACTGATGAAGCCTGTGCTGTAACATAACATTTTAGGCTGTGAGTTTACTTAATCAGTGTCCCCCAAAGGAAAACTGAGACAGTCACTTTCCTTTTGTGCTTTTAAACAAAAACAAGTCTTTCATCTTTGTTGTAAGTTACTGGGGAAATTAAGCACTCACAGCCCAAATGGCTAACACCTCAACAAGTTGCCCCACGAGTTTAATGACGAGGGGAGCGGCTGCTTCAGAGTAGCAAACAGACTGAGTAAAATCTGAGCAATATTGGTTACGTCTCTAAAATTCTTTTTGTTTTTTCTACATTCTTTCCCAAAATGTCCATGCTTGCCACAGTAAGAACAAGTGGCTTCTCTAGGACTTTTACGTTTCTTTGGCTTCTCTGAGTTGAACTTAACAGTAACTGCTGCAATTCTTACTCTCTCTCTGACATCAGAGTCTCTTTCCCAAGTGACTAAACTGTCCAGGTTGTCTTCCAGGGTTCTACTGGACCATGTTAATTCTAAGTAAGGCAATGCATTTTTGTGTTCTGACAGAAGACCCTGAAACCATGTGCGAACTAGGGGACCATTATCACCTAGCACCTTCTCTGGCGTGTCTGCAATTCCGCTGTAAGCTGCAGCGGACTGACAGAACCTTTCTGTGTACTCACAAACAGTTTCATCCTTCTTCTGTAAACAACTAGTGAGCTTTGACCAGTCCATGTGTGGTCCAACAATGTTCTTTAGAATTTTCAAGACACCTTCTCTCAATTCATCTTTCCTGGCCTGTTGCAGTTCAGAATTGTTTACAGCACTTTCAAAATCATTGAATTCTGACTCAGTCAATATCTGTGATATTAGCTGAGCTAGAGTCATATCATAGAGCCGCATCTTTTTGGACAACTCTCTCCTAAACTCAGAAAAATTTCTTTGCACTGATGGCAAACGTTCAGCAATTCTCTCAATATCTTTAGGACCTAAAGATTTTTTGACTGCTTGTGGCTGCAATATGGGGGTTGCAAATGAAACTGTATCGACACCTTTTCCCTGAGGCTTTTGTCTAGCTACGCACACTTCAGCTGCATTTACATCTGCATTGACATTGTCCTCTATACTATCAAAAGACTGTAGATCAGGATAGCTTTCATCTGACTGTTGGTCTTCTGAGTCACATTTGGTTGAGGCCGTGTTATGGCCCACCTTGTCTGTGAGACAGGACATTCGAGTATGCAATTGTTTGTTCTGTTCTTTTAACTTTTCAATACAACGAGCTTGTTCTTGTACAATGGATAAGCTAAACTCTCTGTGACATAAGATAATACCTTTCACATTTTTCTTCCTGATACATGCACCCAACACTTTCTTGCAATCTTCAATTGACCATACTTTGTCTGCATCAATGCCAAATTTCTTGTACCCACGATGGAGTCCATGTGCTCTGATAACAAAGACTTGAATTCACTATCTGTCCATAAAGCTATAGTCAGTCTAGTACTTTTCCTAAACATTGTGAATTTCTATGTTACCACACAAACAAACACTAAACTTCTCTCTACTGTCTTACAAACAGAGGGTACAATCTTATTAGCACATGACGCTAATCTTCTCTAGCTTACAAAAGACAGGCCTTCTTTAGCAAGAGGATACATACACATCTTAACATGTAACTGTTAAATATTCCCTGCCTAGCAGAGGACAAACCAAAATATCAGCACATAATGCTAACCTTCTCTGTGAAACAAAGGATAAACAAAATAACTAGCAATTTATGCTAATCTTCCCTGCCTGAACAGAGGATACCAAAATATAAAAAAATTAATCGTCTCTAGCAAACGTAGAGGGTAACACAATAACTAGCACGTAATGCTATTCTTCCCTGCCTGAAAACAGAGGATAACTTTCATCTCTAAAAGACAACTTTAGAGGATAAAATTAGTTAACCAAACCTTGCAGCTGTTTGTTAACTACTTCTCTGAACGGCGCAGAGGAAAACAAATTTGTACTGGTCTTGTAGGTTCTTTGAATGGAGTGAAACTCACCAAATCTTTTGTTTGTAGAGATTCCGTCTGGAAAAATTCAGTCTTTGAGATCTTTTTGGAGCTTGAAGTTTCAAGATTCAGTCTGGACCTCAGTCAACTTTTTTTGGAGCTTGAATTTTTCAATCTGGAGGAAGCTGGAAAGATTCAGTCTGGCAAACTTTGTCAGATCTTTTGTTGAGCTTGAAGTTTCAAGATTCAGATCTTGGAGCTTGTAGTTCTTTGAGTTTCCTTTTTCTCCATCCGGGTCACGGCACCATCTGTTGTAAAGTTTTTCTTGATCGAAGCAGAGACCAGTGAGACAGTTGGGATCGCGTTCAGAAGTTGTTATTTATTGAATCACGGCTGCAGGTTCCAAAATCAGTCTAACTTTAATACAGTATTGCATTGTAGTTATATACATTCAAAGGGGGAGGAGACTTCTTTGGGTGGAGACAAATATAAACAAATCATACGAGAGCAAGGAGGAGTTAATTCTTATCTAGCAAAAACCGGTTTGGTAGGTTATCTAGAGGAACCAAGCAAAATCAGCATATTCACTCTATTGTATTGCCAATCTAATCAGTCTAATTCTTCAACGTCTGAGCTAGGAATCAACATAACTATTCACATGCTGATGCTGGCCAGGAACTCCAGTTCCAAGGCCCATCTCAGAGCCATTAAAGACAAAAGGTGAAAGTCTCCCATATAGCTTGGCTGAAAGGTGAGAATCCCAGTGATCTTGACTCATTTAAAATACAATAGAGAAAAACAGGGCTGGCAGGAAATCAGTCTACTAAACTTTATCAGTTTATATACTATTGCAGTGGAAAAACTAAATTAAACATTTAATAAATTTGTAATCCTACAACATCAATCACCTGTCCCTCGTCAGCCCCTTGTTAACCAGTCTTTTTAAACCTCTGTGCTTCAGTTGTTGTTTGTCGGTCGTTACTGCTGTTTGTGTATTCCTGTCGTTGTTCTCATGCCTTCTCTTTATAGATTTTACCTTTGTTCCTGGCTTATTTTGCGTTTATGTTTGTCTATTAAAACTTGTGCTTGCATCTGGATTCCCTCTCTGCCTCATCCCTGCTTACACGTTACAATTACTAGCCACTGAAGCTAAGCAGGGCTGAGCCTGGTTAGTACCTGGATGGGAGACTCCTGAGAAAACCAGGTTGCTGCTTGAAGAGGTGTTAGTGAGGCCAGCAGGGTGCGCTCATCCTGTGGTCTGTGTGGGTCCTAACGCCCCAGTGTAGTGACGGGGACACTATACTGTCAAATAGCGCCGTCCTTTGGATGAGACATTAAACCGAGGTCCTGACTCTCCGTGGTCATTACGGCATCCTGGCCAAATTTGCCCCTTGGCCTCTGTCCATCATGGCCTCCTAATCATCCCCATATATACTGATTGGAATCATCACTGTCTCCTCTCCACCAGTAAGCTGGTGTGTGGTGGGCGTTCTGGCGCAATATGGCTGCCGTCGCATCATCCAGGTGGAGCTGCACATTGGTGGTGGTTGAGGAGATTCCCCCCTTGTGAAGCGGTCCCAGAATAAAGCGCTATATAAATGTAACACATTATTATTATTTAATTATTATTATTATTATTAAAGGGGTGGTTGATTATGATTTCACTTTCACTTCTAACTTTAGTTAGTGTGTAATGTTGCTGTTTGAGCATAAACAACATCTGCAAAGTTACAACGCTCAAAGTTCAAAGCACAGGAAAATATTTTATTTTAAAGAAATTGCTTTAAAGGCACACTATGTAGAAATTATACCTTAATATAACAGCTTCAAAGTCATTTCGGTTGTAAACAAACTCATAATAGGGCGAATCATCCTGGTAGTAAAGCTTGGGGGGGACGCAGCTGGAAAACCAGCAATGCAAGTTTAAGAGGAGCGCCCCCTACAAATCTCGCGAGAATCACGACTTTCTTTACGGCAACGACGTCACACACATTAACAACATATGAAGCACGAAGACACATGCGTGCATTTCAGACGTGATCGTGATACTCGACGATGGAAAAAGCAAAGAAAACGCGGTCGGAAGGGACTAGGATAAGGAAAAGAGAATCTGACCGCGTGAGGAACCGGACAAGAGTCCCACTCGGTCAGGCTTTCACTCATTGGCGTGAGCTAAAAAGCAGCACTGGATGCTACAGTGATGCTGACCTGGCGATTTTGTTGATAGACTAGTAAATAAATCTCTTATTTGTAAACTTGTTTGCGTTCTATTTTGCATGTTGTTGCGCTTGGTTGTAGTATGTTATTTTTTTACGATGCTGTTCATTCATCCATTATATCAGACGATGCTGTTGACGTTGATTCCTGCGATTATCATGAGAACAGTTGTCAATATCTCACATAATTATCAGGACATAAATAAGCCTAGAGGTTGTAAATAGTGTAAACGTGTCATGATTCTGTCCTCTAGTCCTTGAGTTCTCTAGTTCTGAGACAGGATCATGGCAGACCCATGTTTGTGTACAACACATGGTCTTTGGTTTGGGCCATGTGCTTGTGTGTCTCGTTACTTTACCCCGCCCCCTTGTTATCCTCGTTTGTCATGATTGTCTAGTTAGCATCACCTGTTCCCTTTATTAGTTCTCCTATTTAGTCTCCTTGTGTTTGCTGTCTTGTGTCGGTTCATTGTGATCCTTACATCCCTGTGATCATTGTGAGTTTTGAGATCTTGTGATATCCTGTGAGTTTCCTGTTCCTGAGTATTGTCTAGTTATTGTTAGTCATAGTCTAGTTTAGTCTCTTTGTGTTCTGTCTACGTTTTGCCCCCTCGTGGGTTTTGTTTTCCCTGTTTGTTAGTAAATAAACTATTTGTTATACATCCTGTTTGCGTTTGGGTTCATCCGTATTTATCGTGACAAAACGAGCACAATTTGCAAACTATTATGATAAATTGCAATAATCATGTCTAATGACATCATAACGGCCAATGTTATGAAATAATGCGACGTACTTTTAACTTTATTGATGTCATCTGGCATTTTGTTATGTTTACATTACAATCAAAAAACACAAATGAAATTATACAGTAGGCCTAGACTATAGGCTATTTACTTGTGATTTAGCTGCAATCATGTATAAACATTATAAGCCAGCAAACGCGGTGGGCTACTTTATTATTATAAAGTAATCTAACACTTGACATAAACTTATTATTATCCTATTACCATCATCAGTAGTTCAGTAGACTATGCAGTATGTCGTAGCCTAACATTTGCATGACATCGTGAAACATTACCTGGTCAACACCATGCCCAACGCTTCTATCCTACCGAACAGGTCAGGTACGGTGTACAGGGTGGGGGTGGGTATTTACGACAGTGCAAGTATTCCACATGTTTGACAAAAACACAATTTCTACATAGTGTAACTTTAAGGACTAAAACAAACGGCTGGTAGGGACTACACGGCATTCCTCCCGGGTTAGTGACATCACTAACCCTAAAATTTACATAAACCCCAACCCCCTGAACACGATTTATAGATTATCATGACAGAATATACTAATCAAAGACTAAAAGATAGTTAACTCCACATCAGCTACATAAATTCATCAACTAACCATTCAGAAATGTCCTGTTGCTTCGACATGCTGTCACTTCTTCTTGAGTCTCTCCGTCCTTGTCTGACTTCGCTTTGAATATAAAAGGCTGAAAGTTTAGAAATTTTCAGTGTGTGTGTCTGTGTGAGGTAAAAGGACACCAGCTCTTGTAGGTCCGCCCCCTGTGCCATTTTTTCTCACCCTCAAAAAGTGACAATTTTAACATGCTATATAAAAATATCTAAAGTATTTCCAGCTAAAACTTCATATACATACATATACATCAGACACTTGTGGACATCTTGTGAAAAGGGCATTATACCACCCCTTTAATTATATTATCATCAAAAGCGTTCATGAACAAATGTCCACTAGGAATGGTATGAGTGAAGAGGATGTTGACATGTGTTTGCCTTGAGGACGCAAGAACACTCATTAAAATTCCTGCAACATTCCTGTGGTCCATCTATAGACGTCACAAGAGCATAGCACTTAAAGGATGAGCCTGAGAGTTGATTTAAGAGAGAGACTGGAATCACACATTTAATCCTCTTTACACTCAGTCATGAAGCAAATGCTTTTAAAACCAATTTCCCCAATTTACAGCCAGCAGCTGTTTCAATCAGTGTGATGATACTCCACTTTCATCCTGTCAGAGGTGGTGTCTGGAGAGGTAAAGAGGGAAGGTGAAAGGATGGGTGGAAAAATCGAGCGATGAGAAAGAGAGAAAGTCTGACGAAGAGGACAAATAGGGAGAGATGGAAGAAGCTTTATTCTGATGCTGTACAAATATCTGATTGGATTAAGAGAGGATTAAAACTCTTGTACATGGTGAAATATTGAAGTTAAATAATAATTAATGATAATAAGATGATGAAGAAAGAGTAAGAAGAAAACATTAACACTAAATACAATAAAAAACACAATATGTATTGAGTTGTTATAAAGATAAATGTCTATTCAAGCTGCTATAATTGATTTACTGCATTTACTGTGAATCAACCCTGAAAATGAACACATGAAACATGCTGCTTGTGAATCACAACCATTGTGATTTGATGATCGCACTAAGCCATAACACAACCAAGCATTGTCAAAACTCATAAAAAAGTTACCGGGGAACTTGCGAGAACCAGCTGTTTTCTCTCAATATGCGATTCACATGGGTCATACTTTTTAAATACGTAAAAGTAAATACAGAAAAATCACATCCCAATCACAATCAAAACCCTCCAATTTATATAATTCTTCTTTAATCTAAGTTCTTCCCTGATTGAAGTGACATGACCAAAACTCACTATTCATTTGGTGCCACTCGTGAGACCCAATAAATTATGTATGTTGTAAGAAACTGCTAAATTAGTAGGATAGGAGGGCAGGAGAGCAGTCATCTCCTGAACGGTGGGATGGGCCACTGTCCTGGTGTCCTGCTGTCCTGTCAACGAAGCTGATGTTTTAGCCTCATTGTTATTGATTGCAGAAGCAGTGGGGAGGTGGATGCCATTTTCTTTGCTAAACATTTTTTTCTCCCATGTTGGGTTAGTAAGGAAGTCATGGAAGAGTTCTGCTGTTTATTTGATCCAAATCTCTTACATTCTTGCAATTTTTTTCTCGTTGGTAACTCGGTAAATTTTTCAAATGCCCCTACTGTCCCTAGACACAAAGAGTAAGAGTATGTTTGTGCGTGTATATGCATAATATGCTCAGAATCCATAAGAAACTTGCTCAGACAAGAGTGCTTTCAGCTTGAAATATTTACACAGTGATAAAATATTGAAACGGTGGCGTGATAGGGATTTATACTCTCAGTGGAGTTGGACCTGTCCTGGATCTTGTTCCTGTGTTGGGGATTTTCAGCATTTGAAATATTAATTATGATTCAGGACAAAAGTATGATCTCAGATATGTTGTGTTAGCATGAAGTGCTAACTTGGAATGTCGTTCTGTGTGCGAAATGCATTAAAGTAACTGATTTTTGTCACAATTCTTTCAGTCCACTAAATTAGTGAGGTTACAGAGTGCGCCATGTAACAAAAAAATAAAAAAAATTGTAAACTATTTTCTTCTGACATAGCTTTTTACCATTTTCAGGAAATACATTTTGTCCATTTTCATAGCTTAGATTTTTTTAGAGACATTTTTTTAAACTTTGAGAGTCATCACAAATAGATGCAGACTAAATATTTGTACTGTATGTATAGATATCTCAACCAAATGTTTATATATATATAATTACAAATGCTGGATTGCTACAAGGAATGAAATGGTATGAAATGAGAATGTTTCCACTGAACCCTGAGTCTGTCCAGATGTGCAAGTTGTCCTGTGCAGCTGGTGTTTCCATTGTGATGGGCCTTTGACGTCACTTTGCTAACTGGCAGGGGTCCTTGTGTTGCTATGGTGAGATTCTGCAACCCCAGTCACAGCAGGTGTCGGTAAGACAGGACCTTAATGAGACAAGCAGGCAAATAAAGGTTCTTCTCTCCAAGAGACAACTCTAATTATAGTAGTTGAAATAGAGGAAACATCAAAGGATGACATTATAGCGATGCTAATGAATTTTTTTCTCATTAATAATTTGAATTGCTGTCACATTTGGCTGTAAATGGTTTGATGATACATGATATATGATATATAATTAGCCGATAAAAATTAAGAGTCTAAATAAGCTTTAAAATCCAAGTGTTTGTAATAATCATACTTTTAATATGTCGTATGTTATTCAGCATGGCGGGCATTAGTTGAGCTCTTGTGCAGTGTTTCCCAATGCTGGTCCTGGAAACCCCTAATCCTGCTCAGTATTAGATGTCTGAATTCGGTGTGTCCAATAAGGGACACGTACAACACGTGCAGTGTCTGAGTCGCTCCGGGACCATGATTAGGCAACACTTCTCTATATCAGTACAGTTGGTGTTAGAGTGTAGAATCCTTGAAAATAACCGTGTAGTTATTACAGCTGTTTCCAACGGGTTTGTTGAATATTCATGCAGAACATTGAATGTGAACTTCTAACACCACAGTAAGTGTGTAATGTTCTGATTTACTAACATCAAGCAATAACAAAATATGTGTAGCTGTATGTATCCTGGAGAATATTACCAAACATGAGCTGTAATGTGGAGTATCATTTGATTTCCATGGAAACAGAACGGAGTGGATTGTCAGTCACACCCTGACTGGTCATATTACTCCAGATGGATCTTATCTGACTGGGAGCAGAATTTGGCAGTACTTTCAGTGATCCTCCTATATCTGCCCCAGATGACCACACAAGAGCTCTTCTCACAGGCACTTTCACATTGACAGTGGGCCTGTTACTTTCAGCAAACATGAACATGCAAGGAATTTAGAGCTAATAAAATAAGGATTGTTTTTTTTGTTTTTTGTTTTTTTCTCAAATATTCAATGAATTTTAGAGGTTGCTGTCTGGTCTTTCTCCAGCAAGGTCATGGAGAAAAATGTGCAGTGATGTACGGGATGACAAACACTAAATGTTGGACTGCTTAAAAAATAAAAAGGTACAGGTTAAAACCACATGTGAGTTTTTAGTAACATACAATTTAAGTAATTACTATATTCAGAATTTAGTTTGCTCATTGTCTTTCATAACACAATAAGTGAAAATAGAAATTATATTTCCCTGCATGGTGCTAGCAATGGCAGTGCCATAGACTGAATTCCCAAGAAACAAAATTGTGGGTTGAAAAAAGGGGTTAAATTAAGTTGTTTTAAAAGTTTTTATCATTTAAAAATATTTGTTAATTGGTTGTAATAAAATAGTTTGGCTTACCATATTTCGCAAACTTCCGCTTCCTAGACTTCTAAAGCAACTGTAAACACACAGTTCATAATAAAGTTGTCTGTATTACCGCATCAGTTCGAGCCCGAGTCAGATTCTGAAAATCCAGATCATCAAGCAGATTGATTGGAACCATCTTTGCAAGCACGACTTGAGCAGAATGTTTCGAAGAGGTTTTTATTTTGTTACTGTCTTACCTTTCCGATACAATGTTATAACGGTTTCCTTTCAAGGGAACTCAATGCTGCGTCAAAACGTTGACGCTATGGGAATGCACCCAGGTGTGACCGGTGTCTGAAGCATGTGTGGAAACACGCCAATTGATTGGTAGATGGCAGCCCTATGACATCACATGGAGCACCTGTAGTATAAAAGGCTGCCTGCCTTGAGATCATTTTGTGGACGTCTAGTTTAGACGTGGAGAGAGTTGAGACGGATGTTATCAAATAAACCGCCTCTTCCCTTGCCGACATTCTATTCTCTGAGCCTTTTTCTCTGAGCCCATTTTTTGAGTATTTCCACATTGATATGTCGAAATCATGAAATTGCATGTATCGCTCCCACACAATCAGACGGCTTGTGTGGTGGTGTGCGAGCAGGGATATGTGAGAATGTGCTGGGCTGAGAGTTGCTTGCGAACTATCTCTCCCTGTGCTGTATTCTCTTTGAAGGCTCCAGCCAAGCCAATTCAAGTTACTCTGCTCTTGAGGGAGCTGAATGTATTCAGTGTGATTGAATGCGCTAAGAGAGTCCAGCTCTCACTCGATTATTTTCTTGAGAGATTAGAATCGACTCATCTGCATCTCGTATCCCTATTTGCTGGTGCAACGTGGCAGTTTCGATTAGCTGAGAGCAGCATAGGCGAATGTTATTCTTATGCTTCTTACGCTGTTATATCACATGGGGTATCATAACTGCCTAAAATTAACAGTTTATGGCAAGGCATGAGCAGGAGTAGGTCTGGCCATGGGGCTCTGAAGATGACGGGATTTGTCTGATTTCAACTCTCGTCTGAGTATGATGTTCACTCTCCCCTAAACCCCCCCTTGATTTTTATCTTACATATAAGTGGTATACATCATTCAAAACTGTTAAATGTCTTCTTTTATTTGTGTACACTCAAAATAAAAACAAAATGCTAATTAACTCTAATGTGACCACACCCACGCGCACACAAGCGATTGACATGCAAATGTCCACGTGAACGCAGACCTGAAAACGCCCTCATCACCTCAAAACAAAGAATCAGAGACTTCAGTAACGTACAGTAACGCTTTTCATCGAGTTTGGAATACTGTTTTTGTGCTGTGTTGTGCTGTTTACCTTGGATTTACCTCCAGAAGAATACGAAGAATGTGATTTGAAGATGAGAAATGTGATTTTTAAGGTAAGACATTTCCAAGCATGTTATTGTTATATAAACTTTACACTGTAACCCCAGATTTTGTTTCTAATTAAACTTACGAGTGATCATTACTTATTCTTTTATGTTTAGTAAAAACCTGCTATCATTACTAAACAACATTAGTTGATTGTACTATTTAGCTGAAAGATTCATTGCACTAATCAGGTTTAGCAGAGATAACTTAGTATGTTTAGTTTCATAAGGAAGGGGAGGGGGTTAAAACCTGGTCACTTGAAAAGACCCGCGTCTGACGTGCGTCCAAGGCGGTACGAGCACAGGCCTTGGCAGCAGACGGTATCGAGAATTAACAGAGGTTTAGATGTTGATGAATTATTGTTTAATTTGTAGTCACCATAATGGTGACAAGTGTTGGCTTTAGTTGAGCCCTTGACATTTGAACATTAGTTTTTCTCTGGCTGCTTTACCTGTGTGTTTAAAAGGCACAATTGGTATAGCAAAAAAGCCAAGAGTAAGTGATCCAGTGACTATGACTGCGTATTGATGTTATCATCAATACTGGTCATCAACAAAGATTATAAGTCCGTAGCACCTCATTTCATCTAGAGTTTAATCTATTATTGTCTGGATCTTTCCATATGATTGATATGAAAGACCTGTGATTTTTTTCACCAGGAATTCCAACAGAATTGTTATAATTTGAACAGTTGTAAAAAACATTATGTAGATTTTTTTTTAAATGCCATGTTATTTTGTCACACATAGACATCAACAATCAGTATATAAATTTCAACAATGGTGACACTCAAATTAAAAGTTTAGTTTCAGCTTGTGTAAAAAGTTAGGGTTCCATGTTAATACAACTCAACATGTTTAGTTTCAGCTTGTGTAAAAACTAAAGTGGTGTAGGGCAACGATTTGCGAGTAAAGTCAACTAATTCGGGTTAAGAGTGGAAATTAACACTAAGTTAAGTGAACTTTATTGTCTAAGTACATTAAATAATCGTCAAGTTTGGTGAACTAAACAATTTAAGTCAAGTCTACATAAGCACCAAGTTAAGTAAACTTAAATATGCACGTTTTGGGAGAACCCATTACTCAATTAAATTGAGGGAACGAGTTTACTCAAATCAATTGAGTTCAATCAACTTATTAGGGTTTTCAGTGTACATGTAGCAACTAGTCAAACTGGTGCCAGACCAAAATGTACGTTATGAAATGAGATTGGAGTAAAAACATGAAGCATAATGCTAAATTTATATGTACACGAGGATGTTTTTATGTTCGACAATAAAATACAGAAGTGAGCACTGTGAATTTTTTTATGCAGCCCTAAAATGAACACCAGGTATGTTGTGCCTTGTAAGCATGTGCCTACAAGGCACACCATACCTGGTGTTCATATTATATATATATTAGGGCCGATTAACAATTAATCGAATTAATTAGAGGCTTTGTAATTAATTAATTAATCGAAATTAATCGCATTTTAATTGCATATAAATATTTGACCTGAGAACAGTGAGAAGTCATTTTTTTCACATGGGTTTTTAGTATACCATTGAATAATGACTGAATACATAAGCTTAGCAACAAAATATTGTTTATTTTTGTTCAACCAAGTCCAGCAGACCAGAAGTGTAGCAATAGCCGTTCCGAATTCCTTGTTGCATAGCTTGCACACAACCATGCTCTTATCGACGCTTCCAATCCGTTCATTTTTTATAACAAAATGTCCCATCCACGGGGCCAACCAAAGCGGTCTCGTCAGCTTCTTCATGTTCACTGTGGTTTGTTGTTGTCTGAAATTATCGTTTAGTTAGAACTGTCTATGGAAGTTATGAACGCTAGTTGGTGCTCCACTATAATCGGTCCGCCTAAATTCATCCAGTGAGAAACATTCCGCGGTGCAAAAATAAGTGCGATTAAAATGCGTTAAAAATGTTTAACGCGTTATTTTTTTGTAATTAATTTATCTTAATTAACGCGTTAAAGTCCCGGCTCTAATATATATATATAAATTATAATTTTAACCAGAAAAATAAAAAATGTATTCCCAAAATCATGCAGTCTATATAGGTGCTGGTCATAAAATGAGAATATCATCAAAAAGTTGATCAAATGAAAAATCAAACACCTTGGAAATGACAGGTATGCACTATGTTTCAGGAATGGCACAAAGTTATGACTGTTCAAGTATCTGTCTTTAGATCAGTGTATTCAATAATGTGCTTTTTTGTCTTTTGTTGTGTATATTTGGATTATGTTGAGTTGTAAATAAATCCAAACAATCAAAAAGCCATTCTTTTTTAAATTTACTCCTCATTCTTTTTGCAAGGTTCTTCACCTAATAGGGCCATTATGTAAGGGTCTTTGTCTTTCTCAGGTGTGAAGCACTCAATATTCATGATGATTCACACCCTCCTTGCATACAATTTTAAATCAATATATTGTTTTATCTGAATGAGTACGCAGGATGATTTTCACATGGTTTTAAAGCAAATATTCTAGGCTATGTAATACAATTTTCAAAAGTCTTGTAAAGAAATAATCAGTTTGTTTTTTCACAAACCACGCATAAACGTCATTATCTCAAAACTACAAACTTTTACATACATGCTGCTGACATATTATTGTAGCAGAGTTTGTGCTGACTACAGTGTAATAAGACTTTAGCCATGGAAATGTCACAAGTAACAGAAATAAGCACAAATGTCAGAGCATGTCAGAACACCTCCAGAAAACACCCAGAAAACACCTCAGACCCCAGAGGGTTAATAAATACGGAGAGAGGAGTGTATGCTTCATTCATATTCACATATGAAGGGTTGTTAGACCGTTGAAAGAAGATGGTCTATTCTGCTTCTCTCTCCCCACTTCATCAGCTGTTGTCTCCCCAGTGGGCCAATTCAGAAGTAGTAGCTATATACTCTTTTTGTGTTTGTAGTTGTGCACTGGCTGGCATTTGGGAGGAAATATTCCCAATTCTGCTTCTCGCATCTCATTTCCTCACATGCCACTTCTCCTCAATAAATTCGGAGATAGAAGTGCATGCTCCTTTCATGTTCGCATAGGAAGGGTTGCCAGACATGGCTGAATGAAGATTTGTTATTCCTGATGTCTCCTCAGTGGGTGAATTCGGAAGTAGTAGCTATATACTCTTTCCATGTTTTTTTAGTTGTGCAAAGGCTGGCATCGGTAAAGAAAGATAGGCAATTCCGCTTCACGTGTCCTACTTCTTCAAATGCTGCTTCTCCTTATAATATATGGAGATGGAAGGGTATGCTCCTTTCATATTTGCATATAAGGGTTGCTTGGCATAGCTGAAAGAAGGTGGGCTATTTTTCTTCTGGCGTCCTACTTCCTTAACTGTCACCCCTCCAGAGTGGACATTGTGGATCTATGTAATACGTTTCCTAGGGTCTGTGAGGAGTATGAAGACAGAGTATAAAAGTGTCATTACGCTGTGGTTGCCTACTCTCTGTCCTCATTGCTAGAGCTATGGGAATAGGCAACCATTGGCCGATGAGGCTAAAGGTTAGAGCTTGGCCCTCCCCAATCATTATTGGATGAAAAAGTGGAGTTTAGAGGCTCCCCTGTGTATGGGTTGCTATTAATAATGCTCTTCCTCAAGAGATCACGATGATGCGCCTGGACGGACTTTCCAGTCCTTGATTGTGCATGTCTTCACAGCTTAGTGAAGCAGGCACTTGTTCAGCATGGTGAAGTGGGTATTAACTTTCCCATAGCATCAACGTTATGACGCAGCATTGTGTTCCCTCGAAAGGGGACGTCAAGGGTTATGAATAAAACCGCGGTTCCCTGTGAGGGAACGGGACGCTACATCTCGTTGCCATGCTTCAGGCATGCCTCTGCATCTCCTTCAGACAGTAAGCTAATGATGTCTAAGGCAGGCACCCTTTTATACTCATGGGCGCTCCATGTGACGTCATTGGGCTGCCATCTGCCAATCAATTAGCGGGTTTCTACACACACCTGGGGACGTTCCCATAGCATCAACATTATGACACACCGTCTCATTCCCTTGAAAGGGAACCAGGGTTATGTTCATAACCCTTATATTCATAACGCTAACCCTTCACCCAGGTTCAGGAAGCTGTCCTCCGTAAAATGCACTACACAAGGTAACTTTTGGGTTGTACTGCTCAGGTTATAAATACATCTTAACCACTGATTCCTAGTTTTATCTGTTTTTGGTGGGACAACAAAAGAGGTTTTGCTTTTGAATCCAAATAAACAGTGTTTCCACAACATGAAGATAACACCTTCTTTCTTTGCGTATGCCTTTGGGCGGCATTATGCTAATATTTCACATTGCGGAATTATTATCTGGCCTTGGATCAAGGTGTTTTAGGCAGGTCTGAATCAGTGTTGTATTTTAGATAGAATAAATCCCTTATTGGTTCACTATGAGCTTTGAAACTTTGCAGATCTTATACAAACACAAACAGATAAGGAAAACAATAAAAGCTTCTAGCTGCTAGGTGCATAAATGTTAATGGACGCCATTTAATGTTGTTGTAATGATAATTGTTTTGTAAAAAAAAAAGAAAAAGATTTCTATGCATTGATTGGATTTTAAGATAAGGGTGTGGCACTCAAATGTGTATGCAGATTAGCATTTTACCAGAAGATCCAGTTATGACATTTTGATTAAACATTACAAGGACAGATTTGTTCACAATAAGATTAATATCATGCATTTAGAAAAAAAGGTGAATTTTCATTTAAAGCTCTTTCAGAAATGTCATAAGCGTTGTGTATGGTAGTTTACTGGCAACTAGAGTTGCAGAAAAATCTATAATACAATACATTTTTTGCATTGTAAATTAAACCATGAGACTTAAATCTCATTATTTAGCTTCATGTCGTTCCAACCCTATGATATTTTTTCCCAGTAGATCGCAAAAGAAAGTCAGCAAAATCTTCATACAGCTGTTTTATAAAAACACAGTTCAAAGTGATGATGTCTGCCATGCTCCAAAAGGGACAATAACAAAAAAAAAACATTCAAATATAAGTAGTCAAAACGTTATCTAGAAAGGTTGTGTTTATTCTGAGAAACAGGTCAATTATACATTGGTGAGTTCTCTTCAAAAATATCAGTGTGTGTGTTCTAAACAATAAATTATTTAAAGTAAAATAACTAGCAGTGCTGGTACAACACACATACTGTAGTACTCAAACAGACAATAGATCCTGTCTGAATGATAACAAAAACAATACAAACACATTTGAACAAGTTGCACTAACCTGTTAGTTACTGAATTATTCGCTCAACCCATACTTTTATTTAGCATTACGGCTCACTTTTTTGTATTTCAAATTCTGGGTGAAATATCATTCTGTAAATCCAGTGAAAGAACAAAACAAAACAAAAAAGCAGCACAACTGCCTAAGCTTTCTGTTTAAGGGCCCAGTGATTTATATCTGTAAATTAAAAAAATTATTTTCAAAAACTGTTTTCTATATTGCAGCCGGACTGTGAAGGCCAAAAGCTCATGGATTGACATTTGACACTAGCGCAGTTTTAAAATCTGGTCTCTGAGGTGCCTCTCTTCAGACAGTTGCTCATAAATTCCTCATGCTCAAAGCTCAAGTTATTGTGAGACCTGGAGATCATAAGAAGTTTCTCCTTTTTAGTGTAGTCCTTCTTCACGGCCACTGGGGGCACTAAAAGCCTGTCCATAGGGTCCTCTTTGTCCTCCAGTTTAGTGTATCCTTTACTATTACTGCGGTCCAATCTGGGCCAACTAGGGTGTTTCCTCTGTTCGGGCTGGACAGTCAGCATTGTGGGTGCTCTCTCTAAATCCAGAGATTTGGAATGGGCTGACAAAATGTGGAGGGAGCTATTGGAGCCGAAGTCTTTACGCGCAGCTCCAGGTGACAGGAACCTACCACTGGTGGACCCAGGAGACAGTGAGGAACGGGAAGATGTGGAGGTAGGGGATTCGGTGGCTGAGTTGCTCCGGAGCAGCAGGGCGCCCGGCGGTTTGAAAGCTTTGGCGACATAGGGAACAGGTACTGTTAACGACTCCAATGACGGAGGTCTGGAGTGGACCCTGTTCTGCTCTAAGTCCTCTGTGATGCTATCGATGTCAGGCTCATCAATGACGCAGTTGTTGAGTTTGATGACGGGCAGTGTGAAGGCGCTGATGGAAGAGGAAACGATGGAGCGCGTCTGGCATTTCTTGAGCGCGCCACGCTTGTCCTCCCAGCGACGACCACCCTCATCATGGAACCCAAAGATACATTCAGAGCGGTCCTTGTAAGTAGGCGACAACAGGCCAAAGCCACCTCGGGCCTCACTCATTAGACCCTCGTCATCCTCAGCCGAGCTGGTCCTGTGGGAGAACCGGACGTCACCATCCAGACCGGAGAAGGACATTAGAGTGTTTGCTGCGAGCCGTGAGGCAAACTGGCCATCCAGACCGAAGGAACGAATCTCTGTGTCCGTGTAGGGACCCATGTAGGCCCCATTCGTACACTTCTGCTCCTTAATCCGCAGGCTGTGAATGTCTATGACAGTCGAGTACATGTCCTTCATGTGGATAATCTTTGTCTCACGATCCCTGTTCTCATGTAAGATGGCATTAGCACAGATGAAGATAAAAATCCCAATTCCCATTGTGAAAGGACCCAACATCTTCATCTTCTCGGAATGCAGGTGCTTCTCCAAGAATTGCGCAATGGAGCCCACATGCTCTTGGCCAACCTGCGTATTGTTCCTGGACAACTTGCTTTCTGGTGCCTTCTGGGGGTCCTTATGAGGCCAGTATCCAAGAACAGCCATTGCAATGCCTGCCATGAGGATCAGCACTCCCAAAACCAGGAAGAATCCTGAGGCCGAATACAGTCTGATCTTCCCTCTCACTACCACCACGTCAGCTCTAGGTTTACGCTTGGTGCATTTCTTCTCAGGAGCAGGGCCTGGGCTCTGGATTGGCAGATGATACTGAGAGCGGGTGGAGTCTTGTCTTTTCAATGCTGCGAGCCCCGTGATCACCCCACCCGTGGCAATCATTGCTATGACAATGCAAGCCTGAAATAAAGAAATAAACAAGTGTTTAAGTAAGCTGGAGGCTTCCCACTTGATTCAAACGTCATATCTTTGATATCTGTCTCAGTCCATCTCTAGGTGTTAGGAATTTGTTAGCTGAATGCTGGTTTAAGCACTGTTGGGGCTATTGTTAATCTTTTCAGTTGTTTTTTAAATGCTACCATTGTCTTGCTTTATACACAGAGCAAGCAAAACAAAGTCATGATAGCTGCATAATTATGAGGTACACAAGAAAAAGAACAATGAATCAATATTACAATGTAACACAAATCATAGCATAATGAAGCTTTGTTTAAGAAGATCTCTCCATGTCTTGATCCCTCCACCATTATAAATGCAAATCTTTGAAATCAATGATAAAATTATTCTCTGAAAGTTTGATTCTATAAACAAAACACTCAAGCATTAGTCAAGAATGACTGCATATTTACAAGTTGGGCAATGTGATTTTGACAGCCAAGTCTGCTGACCAAAAAAAAAAGAAAGAAAGTATTTTGTCAAATCTAAGAGTATTGTGTATCAATTTACTAACATGGCTAATCTCAATCTTAGTGCTAGGAAAGAGCAAGTAAACTGAAATATTGAGTATATCCCTATATGACCTTTAATGACCTTATTAAAAAAAACATATTACACACTGTCTTATAAACTAACATGTTCAAGTTTATATAGTAACACGCTTTCATGGTGGAATAGCTTATAGAGTAAATAAAATAAGCATGGAACTGAACCCGATCTTGTACACAGCGATAATAATTACTCTTACAAAGAATAAGTTTATTCAAGTGTTCTATTAGTATACTTCGTTCTTTTCAACTAAAAATAAGAAAGCATACTTTCAGTCTACATTTTATATACTTCTCAGAAATATACTTAAAATTACACTTAAGTGTACTTGACTTATACTGAGAGAAAAGTCCAAGTATAATTGGCCTGTACTTGTACTCAATCTTTTGATCGAGATATACTTAAAAGGATAATTAAGTATGCTTGGCTTGTAGTTGTTTTAACTCTTTTGATCGAGTAGCATATTAAATATACTTTTTTTTTTTACATAGTTTTTCATATACAGTCTTATGAAACTTACCTTGTTTGAAAATATTTATTAAAATTTTGACATAAAACAGATATGTTTCTAATTCTGCGTATCTGAATTTTTGTGTAGGCTAGTCCACTGGTAGTGTACATAGGAATTTACTTTAATTCTACTTTACTTTTTCCCCACTATTGACTGAAATTTTCAGCTATCCATTTTTTCACTGTTATACGGTAGGGGGCGCTATGACACATCTTAGTACAGAATCTCCGGATCAAAACAGGAGAAGAAGAAGCTGAAACAAGCGATAGAAGATTGCTCACGCAAATGTAAAATAGCGTGATCATCAAACATTAAACAGCGTGTAAATCAAAACTGTTTAATGTTTCCAAATGAAATGAAGCGTAACACATGAAGAGAAAACTACTAGTATACCCATAAGTTCACTTGGAGTACAAATGAGAAACGCAATTATGAACTAGTTGTGCACTTAAAGTGTACTACTGTTACACTTATAGTACACTTAAACATATACTTTTATATACTTCAAGTGGGCCAATTTAGTCCCAAGCGGTATTAAAATAGTACACTTACAAGTTTACTACTAGTAGGCTACATATTGACATTAGTATACTTAGTACATAATGTATACTTAAAAATATACTTGAACATTACTTAAGTATACTTCATAAAATGTACTTGAAGTATACTTATTTTTCGTAAGGGTACTCAAGCAGTGCTCTGTATTGTCTTTAATCAAACATTTTATTTCAGTCATTAAGACACTTTAAATCACAGTATTCATAAATGCATTGAAATTAATATTTAAACATTTAAATGCTTAAATTAAATCACAAGAAATAAATAAAACCTAACAACATGTACACAGATGCTCCAATTGTCACAGTCCAGTTGAAATAAAAGGTGAGAAAAGGATCTAAGTGCAGCAGTATAAAGTTTTTATTAAACAAAGAACTCAAAACTCGCTTTTCAGGGCACAAGAACAGAACAACTAGGGTAATACAACGTGAACTGAAAGAAACACAGAGTTTAGATACACAACCAAAACAATCAATGAAATAAACCTCAGGTGTAACTGAATTAGTAAGCAAGGCAACAAACACGGTAGTTAACACTGGTGGGAAAACTAGAACAAAGGAAACGTACAAAACACAGGAAAATTGAACATAACCCTGACATATCACCCCCATCAAGAAGGTGCATCCTCACGCCTCAATAATAACAGTCCAACAGAGGAGGGCGTAGGTGGGGGATGCAGGGCAGGAACAGAGGCCAAGAGGGGTCAAGGTGGAGATTAAGGTAGGAGGAGCCAGGGTGGATATTAAAGTGGGAGGAGCCAGGCTGGAGGCTGCTGGATTTAGGGTTAGGGAGACGACGGATTAAAATTAAAATGACAACCAAAAGCCCCACAATGTGGCATCGTATCAGTATTTTATATTCCAAGCTGTGTTGCGGTAAAAATAGCAATAGTTAGCGTCAGTAGCTTACCGAGTGCAACCATTTGATGTCATTGACACAAAATGCACTACGCACCTAAAATGGTGCCCACATTGTGCAAAATATATATAAAACGATGTGGATTTTTTTAAATAACATAAATCTTTCATGGGTTATCTACTTCATATTTCAGTAAGAGACATCATTTACATTATATTAAGCCATACAAGTCTTAATATGGTCAGTGGTTTCAAAGTTTTGTATCTACAAGTAGTTTTTTTTAAAATAAAGCATTAACATCTGTAGCACAAAGGGATCTTCGTATTCAAGCTGAAAAAGTAATTATAATATTTTTTGGCTGCATGTCTCTATTTTTCATATTTCATCAAATGAAACCAAAAGAGTTTACATGCATAAGAGGTAAGCTTTTGTCTAGTGGTCATTTCTGATCAATCAGTCAGAGCAATTGTTGACTTAAGTGATGGCTTAATGTCAAAACACACAGAACAAATAAGATCCCCGCGGTTGAAGGTGGTCCCTCTAAGCACACCCACTCATTTTGAGTTTAGGAAGAGATATTGGTGGTGTTTTTCTCTTCTGATGTTGACTCGGGTAATTCATCAAATATCTGTGGCAGGGGGCAGAGAGAGAAAGAGGTGGAAGGTTGAGAGGAGAGGGATGTCTTCCAACCTCTTCTAATAAATGAATGAGTTGATGAATTTACACAAAAATCAAATGGTCAGTCCACTATATCATTAGGGAGGAGACAAGACAAAGATAAAACATTTTCATCTCCATTGTTCCCATTACATTTTCACTGTATTTAAATCTCATCCAATCTTTGTTAACTTCACATCTAATTATAGGCGTTGTAGTTATAATCCAAGAGTATGACGCTTGTGAAGTCAATGATTGTTGGTGCACGACACAAGGCGAGTGGTGCAATACATACACAAAGTTATTCCGTTAAAAGGCAACACAGCTGTGAAAATAAAATGTTAACAGAGTTTGAAGCTTGAGGATAGAAGAGGTGGAGATTATATAAACAAATTTAAGAACTAAAGCACACATTATGAGATCATATAGCCAACAGTCTTCTGTTGTCGGCAACAGTCTGGAAATGGGTACTTTCCTCTAAAGAATGCTTAACTTCCATTTCTAATAGCCTGTGAGTTTATCAGCAGCTTCAAACATGTAATCATCAAACATGTGATCCAAAAGACATTCACAATCGCTTGTTATCTCTTTATCGATATTTTTTTTTAGGCATTGGTTTTCAGTAAAGCTAGAGAGGAACTGTGATACAAGAAAGCTAGTTCTTATATCACAGTGCTTAGCATAACTGAACACACCCATGCTAAAGTTGACTAAAAAAAGAGGAATAAAAAAATCATCTTTTGGAAATTGATCTGCCTTAATTAAAAAAATGAGGAAAACTCCAACCTTTAAGGACACCAATTTTCTTTGTGAATGAATAATGTAGCGTAAATAAATAAATGTTCTTCCTTAAAATACAGGGTGCATAAGTCAGGACACCCCTATGTTAAATTCCCAGAAAGGCAGGCAGATTTTTATTTTTAAAGGCCAGTTATTTCATGGATCCAGGATACTATGCATCCTGATAAAGTTCCCTTGCCTTTGGAATTAAAATAGCCCCACATCATCACATACCCTTCACCATACCTAGAGATTGGCATGGTTTTATTTCAGTTAGCCTAATAGCTAGCTTGATTTGCATTGAGAGATGATCTTATGGAAAGTACCCCATGCCAATCTCCAGGTACTTCATCATATATCCAGTTTTTTCAAGACAGTGGAAATCCTGGCTATTGCAGTAGGTCAGTGAACACCCGGTTTGTAAATCAACCCTCCACAAGAGGGTGCATCAAAAAATATAATCCAAACAGCACTGTGTTGTACCGTTTATTGAAAACCACAAATCTAGCTGTTAACAAAAGTGCGTTTTTCAACAAACCTATATTATTCATTTTAAAACAAAATTTGATGCATTTTTAAAGCACATGCAAAGTGTTTATTGTGAACTGAGCCACTCAAAACACTTTATTATGAGCCACGTCTTCCCTTTAAAACACAGCACAGCTTCAAAAATGCATACCGTAATATAAAACATTTAATTCATGTTAATTTTTAACTATTTTTATTTTTACTAATTTAGTTTGCTAAAAGATTTTTAATAATAATTTAAATGTATCAACATCTAACAAAAACGGGAAAATCCTCATTCCATCTATTGCATTTCAATGGCAAAGTTAAAATTTTAATTCCAAATTCCTGCCAGGTGGCATTACTCTCTGTTGATTTTAATGCATGTTTCAGCGTCAGTGCCACGGGAGAAGCATGTGTTTATCCAGTGCGCAAATATGGAAGAAAAGTATGACACTTTACAGTTTAAAAGAGTATAAAGATGACTGAACTCCATACATTCCTCTGCTGGTCAGGTGAAATATTGCAAAGCTGTCATATTGTGCATTTGTCAAATGCATCTTATTCATGGTCAGACATCAATATTTTGAAACATAGGTCTCCTGGTGATCTACCGTCCTGCAGAGTTTAATAAAACCCTAATCAAACCAGTTTAATTAAGCATTTACATTGGTCTACAGGCAGAAAATATTTCACATTTAAACGTAACATGAAACAGTGTTCACCCAATGAAGCTGTGCTGTGTGTTGTAAAGTGACAATAAACCTCACAATTAAGTGTTTTGAGTAGCTCAGTTCACAGTAAACACTTTGCAGGCGCTCTGATTTTGGATCGCTTTTAAAGTGCACGTAGGATATTTAAAGAGGTGGTTCAGGATTTTTGACATCTGACCTCATTTCCAAGTTAGCCTGGGTGTTATTTATCAGTGGAGACAGTTTTCAATATTTTTCATCCAGTCCTTCCAGTTGCATAGTTCGCCGGTGCTAGGCTAGCGCGAGTCAATGGTATCTGCCTGCCATTAAAAACAGTTTTACCCACTCCAAAGTACACCAAAAGCAAATAAATTATAACGCCAGACTATCGATGTAAATGTCTGTTGAGAGAATAATGTTAGAAATGTAATGTAGATGGTCGCTAAGAAGACGCAATGAAAACCAATGGAAGGGATGGGCTCACAATCTCTTTCCTTCCTCAGATGAACACGCTTCTTCAGCCTGGTCTCTTTCGTCGTTTTTCCATTTTTTTAAATCAGTCAAGTCGCGTTGCAACCGTGTTATAAAGTTGAGACAGGGCCGACAAATGCGAGAAGATTTATTTGCTTTATTGTCGAGATCTAATTCTAAACTGAGAACTTGTTCGTATATACATACACCTTTTGTATTTCTCACAAAAATGCTATTCGTGCTTGTAAGTACTCCGCAAATTCTTAAATTCTTTTTACAACAACGGCAAAGATCGTTTACACTCATTAATTTACTAGGCTACTTCATCCAGCGTGCATGCAGTTGAGCTCTGACAACTATGCGTCGCTCAACATGCGTTGCTCTGATTGGTTGTAGGTCTATCCAATTGAGTGCAGAAGTTTTTTTTTCCTGGTTCGGTTAAGACGTTAAACCGAGGTCCTGACTCTCTGTGGTCACTAAAAATCCCAGGATGTCTTTCGAAAGAGTAGGGGTGTAACCCCGGCATCCTGGCCAAATTTGCCCAGTGGCCTTTGTCCATCACGGCCTCCTAATCATCCTCATATACTAATTTGCTTCATCACTGTCTCCTCTCCACCAATAAGATGGTGTGTGGTGGGCGTTCTGGCGCAATATGGCTGCCGTCGCATCATCCAAGTGGATGCTGCACATTGGTGGTGGTTGAGGAGATTCCCCCCTTCTATGTAAAGCGCTTTGAGTGTCTAGAAAGGCGCTATATAAATGTAATGAATTATTATTATTATTAAGACACTCCTCATAATCAAAGCCCTATGGAGCAGTATCAGACTCACATTCTGCCTAGAATATGAGTATGACGAAGTCAGGCTAGTCATCCCCAGCTGGTCTTTAGCTTGGTTATCTACGCCCTTTGAATTCATTTTCAAGTCATAAGGTGAAAATGTCGTTGGCCTCATAGCTGAGTCCTCCATTTCTCTTGGGTTTAGTTTTTTTTTGGCTACCCACAGCTTTAGTTGTGTTACACTACACCACTGGGGCTCACTTTAGTACTCCCTCCCATTGGGGACGGGATTGAGTACACTCCCTTAGAGCCTAAGCATGCCATGGGCTGATGCTTTTGATAATTGAAGTTGTAGGCTTTTCTATAGGCCTCCTCGATAGTCAGGTAGCATAAAATTGTACTCCCCTTGTTTAAAGGGTTGATAGCGCACTAGCTGAGTACACTGTCAATTGGCAATGTAAAGTAGGAAAAACCAGGCCCACAGTATTTCTGTGAGTACACCTATGATATCAGAGGCTAGTTCTGCTAACAAGTATCGCTATCAAGTAGCAGGCCTTCACAGGCCTCCTTGAAGGTGGCTCCACTGTGTTGTGGATTTTAGCAATAATTAAGATCATCACGTTGTAGGCTCCCTTTGAGCCTCCCTGATTCTAGCCTAGAGCCTGGTCATATAATTATTTTCCTAGCTAACCCTAAGTCTGGTTAGAAGGTTGAAGGACTCTCATGAGGCCTCCCTGCTAGATCAGCCCTAGAGCTAGAGGCGCCCCCCTTATTTAGGGTCCCCGGTTAGTGCCCAGCCTCCACAAAATCAGAAGGATGTGACGTTCACACTCACGAGATCCTCTCTTCTGTTCAATGACAAATGAAATGAATGCTTATACAATGTTCAGGATAAGAGACAGACTGCCTCCGCCCTGTATGCCATGGCCCTCCTGCAGGTATACCAGGCCAAGGCACTAAAATATATGCTTGAGGGTAGCGGTGACCCCGGGTTATTGTATGAACTCTGCACAGCGATGGACCTCGCCCACTGGGAGACGAAAGTCACTGCGTGGTCCCTGGGGCAGACGATGTCCATGCTAGTGTTACAGGAGCACCACCTGTGGCTGAATCTGGGTGAGATGAGGGATGTTCTCAAGGTCCACTTTCTTGACTCCCCTGTCTCCTAGGTAGGACTATTTGGCGACACTGTCGAGAACTTTGCCCAGAAGTTCTCTGAGTACTGGCCAGCAGAGATACGCAGGAGATGGTGAACACACTGCTCCTTCATCCGGTGGAGGGCCGGGCGGAGAATCCTTTGCTTCAGTTTATTTGTGTTCCGCCGCTGGTCTCACAGCCAGTGCTACCCAAAATCTCAGCAAAAGAGCAAATTCCTCAATCTCTGGGTTACAAGGAGTGTGGGTTGACAGTGAGCAGCGCAGCACCTTGCCTCTTGCGCCTTGGAGTCAGAAGTGACTCAGGTGCTTTATGCATTTCAAATCTCAATCGTGCAGCCGACGAGCTCTCACGACAGCATACGTCCAGGGAAGAGTGGTGACTCCACCCCCGGACAGTCCAGCTGATATGGGACCACTTTGGACTTATTCAGGGGGACCCTCAGCACAGATGCACTCAGCACAGATGCACTGGCACACAGATGGCTCCCGGGCCTACGCAAATATGCATTTTCCCCAGTGAGCCTACTCGCGCAGACCCTGTGCAAGATCAAGGAGGAAAAGGAGCAGGTCTTGATGGTTGCGTCTTACTGGCCTACACAGACCTGGTTCCCAGAACTTATGCTCCTCTCAACAGCCCCTCCCTGGCGGATTCCACTGAGGAAGGACCTGCTTTCTCAGGGATGGGGCACCATCTGGCACCCACGTCCAGATCTCTAGAACCTCCACGTGTGGGCTCTGGATGCGACACGGAGGGTTTAAGTGACCTACCCCCAGTGGTAGTAGACACTATCACTTCAGCGAGAGCTCTCTCTACGAGGCAAGTCTGTAGGGAAACACGACTTGGTAGTCAGGTTCCTGAGAAGTGCCAAGAGGTTGAATCCCCCTCTGCCATCCTTCATCCCCTCTTGGGACCTCTCCGTGGTCCTGACGCACTTACAGAGAGCACCTATTGAGTCTTTGCAGTCAGTGGAGATTAAAATCCTGTCCCTTAAGATAGCACTCCTGGCTGCGCTCACTTATATTAATAGCCTGGAATTCAGGCCGGCTAACTTTCACGTCACCCCCGAGACCACGGCCTGGATATGTGCCCAAAGTTCCCACCACTCCTTTCAGGGACCAGGTGGTGAACTAGAAAGCGCTGCCCCCAGAGGAGGCAGACCCAGCCCTTGCGTTGCTGTGTCCCGTTCGCGGCCTGTGTTGTACGTGTACCACACACAAAGTTTCAGGACTTTGAAACAGCACTTTGTCTACTATGGAGGACGGCAGAAGGAAAAGCTTTCACATTCCTGCTTGGGCAGGATGTGGCCTCCGCAGCATCCCTTTCCAAAACTGGAATAGGCACACTTTCCCAGTTTTATTCAACAGTCTCACTGTAAAGTAGGGCTGGGTATCAAGTTTGATACTTTTTAGGTACCGACCGAATTGCCTCGATACTATCGAGTATTGAAACATGCCTTGTAGTTCGGTACCAAATTTCGATACCTAAGGGATAATCTCGTCAATGTCAGTGAGCATTCAGCAGTATACATTTATGTGTGACTACTTAGTGTATGCAAGTGTTTCATATATGTGTGCGTGAATGAAGTTTGATTTAAGCCCTAGACGGCCTTTTTTTGAGGTAATGTTGTTTAACCGGATTTCATAAAATTGGTACCGAAAAAAAAGTATCGTTCAGGAACCGGCATTGAAGTCAAGGTATCGGTATCGAAAATATTTGAACGATACCCAGCCCAACTGTAAAGGGTGAAAGGAACTCAGTGAGTGACAATCTTTGTCAATCCTTGACAAACTTCTCTGCCCCAGCCGGCAAACTCAGAGTGCTAGAAGGAGTCAGTAGTTGTGGCGACTTCCATAGGGATCCCAGTTCGTCAGTCACTGACAATTAACATTGAACGTGACTGACTGATAGGGAACGTCTAGGTTACTAATGACATTAATAAGCGAAAGCTTGATGTGAGTATTGCACGCAAGCCCTTATATGACCGAAAGCAGGGGTGCGGTTTGCGATGCAAATCTCACTAGCCAACGTGCATTGGCACGTTCTGTTACCACTTCAAGGTGATTGGGCTCTCAGGCTAGATCCCGATTTGTCAGTCACTGTCGATTAACGTGGGAATGGGAGTTACATTAGTAACCTAGACGTTTCTGAATTCTACATAGCACCTTTACAGTTTTTTTTAAATTGCTTACACAATTTCTTAAACTATGGCCCCATTTCTAGAAACTACACACGAAACCACAAAACTTGAACACAACATGCAAAACGTTACACATCTCTTGCAAAAGCAAACACTTCATTCATAACTATTTTAACTCTTCTAAAAAAATTGTTTTTGCTTGTTCGTGTGCAGTGAAGTGTACAGGGGTTTGTCACACGTACATGTATGAGCACAAATACACTGTATACAGTATGTATGCACAATTGATACATTTTACACAGTAATGGAACTGAACTGAATCAACACTGAACTGACTTGAGCTGTATAATAACACTATTGACTTGTTAGAGCTGGTTTTCAGCAGAATTTGTTACTATTGCAAAGCTGCTTTGAATCTCTGCTAAACTTCACAGATTTCCGTGAATGAGCGCCGCCATGCGCGCCAGACTCTAAGTGTGACTCTAAACTCTAAAGTGACTTTTGTAATGGGGTAATAAAATGTAGGTTAATTAGTCTGCGCTTTTGTTTGTATTTATTTTCACTTTTAGTTTAGTGAATTTAAATTTTTATTTTATTGTGTTATAGAATATAATGTGATTGTAACCCTTTTTTGCACATAATGCATACCAGAGCCTATATGGTTACATTCACTATATTGGTTTTCATAGCCTTCAATATGAACATTGTTTGTAGGACAACATTGGGCAGATTGTGAAAATATATGTTTTAATAAATACAGATTTATTTTATTCAAGTAGAAAAACGTAGAAAATACAGAGATATATACCGTATATCTCCATTCAACCAAAAGATACAGAGATTAGTTTTTTTTGGCCATATCACCCTCTCCAGTGTTATTTTACATTTGATTACTTTATTCAGTTTCTGTAGTATTTCTTTACCTGAAACCTTTCTTTCCTTTCTTTCTTTCTTTCTTTCTTTCTTTCTTTTGAATCTTTATTCTACCTTTCTCCCAATTTAATTCAAAGATTAAATTCAGGATAGAACCAGGTTCTACACTATAAGTGAACACCAAAAGTACCGAGGTCACATTCGACTGGTTCCCTTTCTGGTTAACTTTAAGTGAAGTGGGTTTGGTTATTTTAAAGGGAACTATATGTGAAAACATCCTAAGTGATCAATTTATGTAAGTGTTTTCACTCAAGATCATTGGGTGTAGGCAATCGGGAAATGATTGTGGAATTTAATTGGCAGTGTTTTCTAAATGAAACACAAGAGCAGTTAGTTTTGAATGATCTGTTTAATGTAGAGAACTGTGTTAAGCATTTTGCCAATTTGTGTAAATCATATAATGTGCTTATAGTTTTGCAGACTTGGTCTGAAGATTAGATACATTAGTGAATGGTTTCACCGAGTGAGCCTTAAGTTCCACTTTTAGTGTGTAAGCAATTAAAAAAAAACTGTAATATGAAAGCTAAATGTATTCATACATGTGTAATGTATATATTATACGGTACATGTATATTTTTATTTTATTATTTTGTTGTGAGTTAGAATCAAGAATATATTGAGAGATTGTCTTGATGGTGCCTAGATTTATATGAATATATGACTACCCACGATCATCTGTTGTTCATAAACAGATCAGTGTGTGTGTGTGTGTGTGTGTGTGTGTGTGTGTGAGAGAGAGAGAGAGTTTTGAGTGTGTGTGTATGTGTGTGTGTCTCTCTCTCTCTCTCTCTCTCTCTGTTTGTGTGTGTGTGTGTGTGTGTGTGTGTGTGTTTGTGTGTGTGTGTGTGTGTGTTTGTGTGTGTGTGTGTGTGTGTGTGTGTGTGTGTGTGTGTGTGTGAGAGAGAGAGAGTGTGTGGCGTGGGTGGCAGAAGTAATAAAGTCCTCTTCAGCCCAATGATCATATCGATCATACATATGCTCTCCAATATTGGTCTTGTGTTCATCTGTTCATCTGTCTGATGGATAGATACATAGGCGTAATTGTATGGGGGGACAGGGGGACACGTCCCCCCCAATATTCAAAGAAGGACAATTTGTCCCCCCCAATATTTGATCATACTGTATGATTGATTATGCGGGCAATATCGATGTCCGAAAATATAAAATCCCGGCCGGTCTATTTCCCAAATCCATTCGACTGGCCTTACTTACAGATTTCGCGCTCCTAGCTCTTCTTCTGTTTGGTTTCTCCTAACTCACTGACGGTGCACGAGCTACTAAAGGTATAGGGAAAACATGACATGGATTTCAGGAGAAATAGGTTTTTGTTCATGTAGCCTACTATACATTAACAAAAACCTATTTCTCCTGAAATCCATGTCATGTTTTCCCTATACCTTTAGTAGCTCGTGCACCGTCAGTGAGTTAGGAGAAACCAAACAGAAGAAGAGCTAGGAGCGCGAAATCTGAAAGACATTTGGCACATATATCTGAATGGTAAATATCCTGTATTTGGCTGACATAATCCCTTAGATAACGATGAATTTCACTAGAATTTCGAATTGTAGAATTTGTGAATTTCGACTGTAATACTATACACATACAGCTTGTATAAATGGGAGGGACTATTGACAAGCTATAGCCGACAGCTAGCTAACGTAACTGCACGAGCGCGCGTCCGGGGCTCTCTCTCTCTCTCTCTCTGCCCTGTCAAGCGCCCTGTCAAGATGTGTCAAGAATTTAATTGTGATGCAAAAATATTCTTCCTATTTTTTTTTTTTTAAAATACAGCATTTTGAAAATAGGATCTACTGTATGAGCCTACATTGGCCTACAAACTGTATTTATTTTATACAACGGTTAAATTAACAATAAAGTTAACATTTGTGTGTTACTTTTTAGACACAATATTGTTTGTTTCCCCCTTTATTTCGCCGACGAGAATTTCATAATGAAACTGTAGTCCAACAGACAGCGATTTATTTTTTTTTTTTAACTGAAATCCGCGTTTTGAAGGAATTATTTGATTCAATGAATGAATCGGCAAATCGGTTGAATAAATGACTCCAACAACTCGCTTATTAAGACAGTGACTTACTGCCACCTACTGGCGGGTTTAGTTTCATATTTAATGAATAGCTTTATTTATGCAATTGCACATTTAGTGTAAATATATAGTAATGCCAGTTCGGATGCCGCTTCTGTGTCACCTCTGCACTGCAAGGATGGATTTTAATTGAATTATTTAATTTGACAGTGGTGCTGTGTTATTCTAATAGAATTTAATTTGAATGTTAGAATTTGACATAAAAGGTGATGCATACCTCTAAATACGTTTAGAAATAATTTCCATATTTAGGTGAAAATGTCCCTGAAAATCAATTTAAGGTGGCAAATATTGCCCCTTAATAAAAATGTTAATTTCAGTCACTACTGTAGACCACTGCATAGAATATGTTAAATATGAATATCTTCTTGAGTCTGCTGTCAACAATGCAAATGTAAATGTAAACAACAGGCCTAAACCAGCCATGGTACCAGTACAAAATCAGTAAAATATCATCTAATGGTATTATCAACAAAACTTTGAAAATATAGAGATATATTTTTGTTAATATTGCACACCCACCGAATGTACAGTATTCATTTTGATTTCTTCAGGTCTTAAAAAGGTCTTAAAAAGCCTTAAATTTGACTTAAAAAATGTGCAGATACCCTGATTAGTACATAACTGTTTTACTATCATTGCTAAAGACTTGATATTAGAAAATTGTTATCCTGTAACAGTAATTTAATAAAAATGTTTATAGCCACTATATGTTTATAGAAGAATATAAGAGAGAGATCATGGCCGCTTTGCTGTCAATTCAGGCTTGTAATTGATGCCGATGCTGTAATCATTACAGGGTGAGTATACGGTTTGACGATCCGATGTAATAAAATTCCTTGTTGTGTTATACAATTACAAACATTCGGACTCTGACGTTTATTTTATTTTGATTAAAAAAATGTGTGCATGCGCCAACACAAAAAGTCCCACAGCTGTCCCCCCCAATGTGTGATTGACAATTTCGCCCTTGGATAGATACTAACCTTTAACAAACCTTCTGAACATTTCCTTTATCGCATCATGCACATAAACAGAACCACTCAAATGTAAATACAGAAAAATACTTGTGAGATGTGAAGAAATACATTTCAAGTCTAAGCGTAATGACGAATTACATCCATAAAAAACGACCACCAGATCCATATATTTGTAGGCCTACTGATTTACGATTCAGTGATAAACCCTGACATGTTTATCAATAATACACACCTGTATGCTGAGATCCTCCTCCTGATGTTATGTGTCCATTACGCACAAGTAGATCTCACGATCATCATCTTTCCACTCCACCCTAGAGGATAATTTAACTAATACTCTGCTTTAAAAGCTGTTTTTTTGTAGTTTCATTATTCAGTCCATCGGATTCTCTCTGTTTGGATGTTTGGAGAGAAAACTTCCATCTGAGCGCGCGCGTCCTCTCCATCTCAGCCCAGCGCGCGCCAGCAGCTGGATACGCGCTCGAGACAAACTTCACGATTCTTAAGCAAAAAAATGTGGTCTGAATGAGAATATCTCAAAACGAAATAAGTTCGTCTATCTTTCTCTCCTTCCTTTTTTCTTTCAGCTCCCCAGTCGAACGTCTTTCCTCGTCTATAAATCCACAATAAACAATTCAAAGGCGAGGGTGATATCCGTGATTTCACTCAGATGTTTGAATAATCCTATCAAACAGACAAGTTCGTGTCGATAAAAGTCACTCATATTTGGTTGCATTATTTTAGTAAATAATAAACGCTTGTGTTCTTTGTGGAGTATCTCCTCAGAGGCGCGGTCTCGAGACCGAGGCGCGAATCGTTTGTAAGGGGCAGAGCGCGAGCGTTGGCTTTGTACTCCCACGTGACGCCATTCCAGATGACGCACACTGACAGAGGGAGAGAGAGAAAGAGAGAGAGCGAATTATAATAATTTGCGTGGGATTGAAAAAAACAACAACTAGCAAACACAGTATGTCACACCAAAACAACACCGACACGATCATTTCTTGGATGTAAATATATAGGATACACGTAAAGGGTGTTTAAACAACCACAGCTGTCATTACAATCATCTCTCAATGTGTGCATCTTTTATTAAAGAATATGCACTTTGTGCATTTGAAATATCTGTAGGCCTATTCTCGCGCAGCCAGACATTTTTAACACGTTCAGTGAACGGAGTGTGGGCGCGGCGTCTGCGGTTGAGAGACTGTGCAGACAGTGACTAACTTTAAACTGGAGTGAGATTTTGATGATATGAGCCGAATCAATCACGCCACTATTTTGGTCCAACAACTCATATTTAATTTATTGCAAATTACTCCAATGAAATCAGAATATCGCAGTAGCCTATTCTAAACGATTTATCTGTGCACATCATCATTGTGTTAAAGTCATGTGTCTCATAATCACCTTGAATCAGAATAACTTTCTCTTGCAGAATACCTTCTCTTTTCTGATGACGAAGGCGGGGCAACCTGTCAATCATATGAGGCTCAGTGGCTCACCAATAGCAAACCACAACCATTAAGCCCCGCCCCACATTAGTTCTTGTTCCAGAAGCGTTTCACTCCGATATACGGCACAATAGGAGACCAGAGCAACTTCCATTTCATTATGACTATAATGTTGTACTAATGTTGCACATGCACTTTTAAGAAATGTCCCTATTAGGCTAAGGCTGTATACATTAAACCTTGCTTTTCATTTTAAAACGCCCTCCGTGGACACTTGCGTTTTTAAGCTTTTTCCAAAAGTTTCTCATCCATAAACTCTAAATTGCGCATGCGTAAACCCTCAAAAAAGCTCACTGAGATGATACAGACGAAACATAATACATAACAATTTATTAAGGTAAATTGTGTAAAGTTAATACATTTCCCATGCTATTCTTCTGGCAGGATCATTTTATTTAGGCCTAGCTGAATATCTCACCATACATTGATGCTTCCAGGTCACACTCAGTCACCATTATATGTAAAGTAACATATCTTTAGCAACAGTGTGAAAGTGAATAGCACATACTAACAGGCACAATACTGGGTATACACATAGATATTATGGGTTCAATATGTGTCACATGACTAAACAATGTCTAATCGTTTTCAAATACCTACCTCGTTTTCCCAGTCCACACTTCAACGTAAAAACTGCATTTAAAATTGTATCCATTGGGAGTGTTTTCAAAAAGCTCAGTTTTTGCAGGACAATAAAGGCATCTCAGTGTACACAGAAGGCCAAAACAGAGAGAAAGAAGAAATATAAACTAAAATATCTTACATTTATTTTTGTATTTTCTACTATGTGAGACAAAAAGGGATAGTTCAAATTAAATGGGTTTAAAGGGTTAGTTCACCCAAAAAGTACAATTAGCCCATGATTTACTCACCCTCAAGCCAAGGTGTATATTCTTCTTTCAGACGAATACAAAGCTAGTTATTATAGTTTATAAAGTTATAGATAGGGATATTTTTCTTAAAATAACGCATGGCCACGCTTCAGAAGGCCTTTATTAACCCCCTGGAGTTTTATGATGGATGTTTGCACTTTTTTGGACATCAAAATCTTGTCATTCACTCCTATTATAAAGTTGGGAAGAGCCAGGACATTTTTTGATATTACTCATTCGTCTGAAAGAAGAAAGCTTGAGAGTGAGTATAAATCATGGGATAATTTTCATTTTTGGATGAACTATCCCTTTAAGAGGTCAGAGGTGTCCTGCCACAGGAACACACACACATTCCCTTCTTTATTTTAAAACTTTGAGAAATTCAATTACTGACTTATATTTAGATTTTCAGTCAAATTTACACAATCTGTTGACAGGGTTTCCTTGGGAAGTGTTTTCTCCTGCACATGGCGGTTAAAGAGTTAACATACTCAAATCCTTTATCTAAAAGCCTACAGATGTCGGCATCTGTGTGGTTTCCTGTGTTTATGCTGTGCATAGCTGAGTTCACAAGGCTTTTTCTCTCTCACAAACACAGAAGAAGAGAGTGGCAGGAAGACACACACACACACACACACACACACACACACACACACACACACACACACACACACACACACACACACACACACACACCAAACACAAACACACACACACACACACACACACACACACACACACACACACAAACACACACACACACACACACACACACACAGACACACACACACACACACACACACACACACACACACACAAATATACAATCTCTCTCCTCACTCTTTCTGTCTCTCACTCTCTAACAAGGGCTTTAATGACGACGTGCTATTTTCTCTTAAAACATCTTTATTTTACACCCTTTTGTGGTGATCAAATATCTCTCTACTTCATTAACAGCTTTTAAAGATTTATGTTTTGATGTTTGTTATCTGCTTGTTAAATTGTGGCGTATCTCAACAGCCGTTCCCTTTCAAGGGAACTCGAGCTGCGTCGAGACGCAATGGGAACGCCCTGCGTGATTGCGTCGTGAAGCACGTGTATAATCAGTCCCGTGGAAAAACAAGACGTCATAGGCAGGTGACGTCATCGACCAGGAAGCTATAAAGCACCCCTGCGACCAGACCGCGTTAGCTTCTGTGCCTTCAGCAAGCTCTCTCTGTATACTGTCCCTGTCTATTTATTGTTGTCTGTCTCAGTATCTAGATATATGTACATTATGGAGAAACAAGAATTCAAATTGGTGTTGTTCCCTGCCCTCATTTTATCTTGGGTAGGGACACGCATCAGCTTTGCGTTGCTTGTTTAGGAGTAGAGCATGCCCAGTCAGTTCTCGAGGGGGCTGACTGTGAACATTGCGAGAGGTTGTCTGTTTGGACGCCTCGCTCCCACCGGGCGTTCTTCGAGGAGGACGGTTCGTTGCGCGCTCCCCGAGGCGCGGGTCCCCGCTACTGCCGAGGCACAGCGGCGACACGTATCTTGAGGATCGCAAATGGATCTAACAGCGGGGTTTGAGACGGGCACCACCCTATCTCTGCCTTCACCTGTTAGATCCAGTGCCTTATCTCAGGGAGAAGCAGTTCCAGTTCCGAGGAATTGGTATCGTTAGTGTTTTGTAAAAAAAAAAAATATATATATAATGAATAAGGCAGATGTTTATGAGTTTTCAATGAATAAATAAATAAGTCAGCTCATTACTCTGTTGAAGGAAGAGGAGCTTATGAAAGGAGGTTTTATTTAGTGCTGTTGCTAAGTTAAATATTTTCTGGCCAGCCGAACATTATGAGAGTGAGAATATAAGGAAAACTCTATATCTCAGCCTCCTCGTCGGGGAATGCCGTTTTTTCCCTATCTCCACACTGAGGTGTTGAGATCGTGGAATAAACCGGTTTCTATTTTATGTGTTTGTTCCCAAACTTCTACTGTAGTAATGTTATGGGTATTAAATATCATTGTATGACAGTGCCTCGGGTTAAAGAGATGCTTACTAGCTATCTCTCTCCCGAGTCGGCGTCATCATTACCCCGACGTTACCCACCAGTCATCATAAATAATAGATACATATTATTAGGCAGCATTGGTGGGTAAAGGACATGGATGAATGTGTGGATGTCAGCACTGACGCTATTCGAGAATTGGCTCGCGCAACAGATAAACTATATCGGGGAGGGACGGTATATTCAAAATCGTTTCTCCTCTGCGTCCTCTAGGGGGGGGGCAACTCTCTGAGGAGGCTCGCAGCGCTGCCAGTTCGGTTGTTTTCCTGCTGGTGGCCACGGAGTGATAAATATATATATATTTAGTTTTCTGATGTAAGAAAAATAAAGATAAAATATGTCTGTTCTTCTGGACACTCCGCTTTCAAAAAAATAAGAAATAAACTATTCAGCGCCGTTCCAGAGGTTTGTTCCTCACCGATCTAATGTTCCTGAGACTGCTGGGCGGGAGCAGTCTCAGCCTACTAAAGCTCCTCGCAGCAGAAGCCCTGACGCCGAGGCTGCAGGCTTCTGAGAGTGGTCCCCTCCGGGGTAGGGACGGTTTTGAGAAATCGTTTCTCCTCGCTGTGCGACTCTCTGAGGAGGGTTGCAACGCTGCCAGTTCGGTTTTCCTGCCGGTTCACCGTTTCCGGACACCGAGGTGTCAGCGTCCCCAAACGATCCTCCTCCGAGGGTCGTAGAGCAGTCATTTTAGAAAAAAATAAAGAAATAAACTATTCAGCGGCGTTCCAGAGGTTTCTTCCTCACCGATCTAATGTTCCTGAGACTACTGGGCGGGAGCAGGCTTCTGAGGGCTCCTGGGCGCCCTCTGGGGTGCTGGCAGTTCTGTGGTTCCCTGCCGGTTCCCCCGTTCAGCGTCCCCATAGAACGGTCAGTTCGGTTTTTCCCTGCCGGTTCGCCGGTTCAGGGCACTGAAGTGACTGTTCAACCAAATCCAGAGGCCAGTCTCGAGAGACTGGTGCCCTTAGTAGAATTTCTGGCAGTGTGGAAACTACTGCCACATATTTCTCAATGGGTCCTACACACTATAGAAAAGGGTTTCAGAATTCAGTTCGGTTCTCGTCCGCCCAGATTTCTAGGGGTCCTCCCCACAGTGGTGGACCCCGAGCAGGCTCTGGTTATGGAGCAGGAAGTACTGACACTTCTGCAAAAAGGAGCAATAGAAGGGGTTCCTCCTCCCAGCAGACAGTCAGGGTTTTACAGCCATTACTTCATTGTTCCAAAAGAGGATGAGGGGTTGCGTCCTATTCTAGACCTGCGTCAATTAAACAGCAGGTTTCAGAATCTCATGTTCAAAGTATGCTTACGCTACTATGATTGTGTACAATATGCGTGGATGCAGCTCTGGCTCCTCTGAGACTCCAGGACATTCGCGTATTATACTATATCGACGATTGGTTGATCCTAGCTCAATCTGAGCAGATGGCAGTTCTGTCTCATTTAAAGATGTTGGGGTTGCGACTCAACTCCAAGAAGAGTGTGCTCCTCCCAGCTCAGAGGACCACTTTTCTAGGTGTATTATAAATGATTCACCATAAATGGGGTAAAACTAGGCCAGTCACTCACTGTGGAACAGTTTCAGACTGTTGGGTCTCATGGCAGCTGCTTCCAACGTAATTACTTTTGGCCTTCTGTACATGAGACCCCTGCAGTGGTGGCTCAGGACCAAGCAGTTTTCTCTGAGGGGAAATCCGTTTTCGCATGATCAAGGTCACACGGCTATGCCTACGTGCCTCGGTCATGTGGAAGAACCTTGGTTCCTCGCCCAGGCCCAGTGTTGGTGGCTTCTTGTCGACGCTTTTGCTATCGACGGATGCTTCCCTCACAAGTGGGGGGTGATCATGAGTGGTCACTCGGCGAAGGGTCTTTGGCAGGACTATCTCCTTTTGGCACATAATTGGCTAGAAGTGATGGCGGTATTCCGAGAATCTCAATACTTCCTGTCAGACCCGAGAGGTCACCATGTGCCTGTCCTTCCGGACAACACACTGATGGTCTCGTATATCAGAGCAGATATCCTTTTGAGGCAGGGGCTGAGGCCCAGGGAATGTAGACTTCACCCCGAGGTGGTGTGTTCTCTGTCTGGTGTGGAGAACGCCTTCTGAATCTTGCTATCTGCCCTATTTCTGAGGAGAGATCCTTATTTCGTCTTCTCCGTGGTACATGAGGCTGAGGCCTGCACATACTTGGATTTGCACCTGGTATGGTGATAGTGGTCTGCGTGTAAACAACAAAATCACTTCTTCAGTCTATAGTGTTTCATTGCCATCTAGTGGCCTGGCAGCAGAATACAGCGTTTTAGTTGTTTTCGAGGATCAAGGAAAAACTTCTTCATTTTAAGCATATCGTTGTTGTGTAGACGTACTATAATACCATTATAAACTTGCTCAGGTGCAACCAATTAACTTCGAGTTCAAACACCAGGCTAATGACCCCACCTGACATCAATTGTAGTGGTTTTGATCACTTCAGAATCAGTGTTGGGTATAGTTACTTTGGAAAGTAGTTAATTAGGTTACAACGTTACCATCAATTAAAAGTAATCAGTTACGTTACTGCGTTATCTATTCATAAAAGTAACGCGTTAGAGTACTCGTGCGTTACCAAAAATTAAAAGCCGTTTGCAGCGCCCCACACATGCTGCAGCTTAATTGACAGACACGGCCCCCTTTAAATGCACCTAGAAGTCGTGACTCCTGGCAATGAATAACGTCAATCATCCGACTAAATTAACACTGCAGGATAACAATAACAGGAAAGACAGTCATAGGCTATTCCACATAGCGTTTTATTTATTTATTATCACAGAACATATTAATCAAAATTCACTCCTTCCCAGCCCGGGTAGTAGAGATGCGCGGATGGGCTATTATTTCAATAAAAAAAATCTATAATTATAATGGCGATATTATTTCAGTATAGAAACGCAGACATCCCAAGTCTATCGGAAGTTCCGGGAGTCTCCCGCATATTGATAGCCGCTCACTGATGCCCGCGAATTAGTTAAAATCTCCCGGAATCTAGAGCGAGCGCGCCCGCGAGACAGAGACCGTTTCTCAATACCAAGTACGCAAACTTCGGACTTGCGTCCTTGGTAGTTCAGACTTGCCAAGTTCGACTTAGGAGAACGAACTCCCGAGGACGAGAGGACGCAAGTCCGGTTATTCTGCAAATGGGACAGCGGCGTTCTTGATCGCGTCACTCAGCACGCTCTGGCTACTCCGGTTATCTCTTTATGTATATTTTAGGCAACAATAAAACGAAATATGGTATAAAAACAACACTCTGCCTCTTTTCATTAAAAAAAATCTTAAACACATTAAATGGCCACACAAATGTGGTTCAGGCAACGTGTACATTGATTATCTTCACTGCATAACAACACGAAATAAAACGCAACCCTGCTTCTTTTTGCTTTCATTTTAAAAATATTAAACATTATTGAACATTAAAACTGACATTTAAAAAACAGACGGGGTTGTGTCATTTTATTTTATTATACATGTACAGTGAAGAGAATATATAATAAAATTAATATAAAAAATATTATATATATTTAAAAATATATAGCCTAAAATAAAATTACACAACCCTGACTATTTTTGTTAAATGTCCGTTTTAATGATCTGATATCCAGTATAAAAGTATAAATAAAAATAAATAAAGCAAACAATTCAGTCAAACATAAGTCAGCTTAAAATAGCCTAAATATATAAAATTATGAAACTTCACTTTGCCCTCAGCCAAAACGATTTGCCATGGAACAAATTATAGATTAATGAGACCAAAGATCGCCCGTTAGATACACAAGAGAAGACGAATTATATCTCATGTTTAACCTCTAGACTAGAGACACCAGAGCCAGCGGCAAACATCAGAAGCACTAGCCGAGGAAAAGCTGGTCCAGTCGGGGTTAATGAGCGCTGAACACCCGGTGATCGCCTGGATCTCACAACTCCGAAAACGTCAGATACATTTTTTAAATAGGCGCTATCTTTATAAATAAACCTCAGATTTGAGCTTTAAACAACTACATTCTCGACTGAAACACTCTTAGAATTACATTTCGTGACACGATAACAGTAGTATTTTGATATTACGCGGGTTTTCTCCTCTGCCATTGACGCTTGCTGGTGGGACGAGATGCATTCTGGGATACCTGTGTCTGTCTCAAGTCTGCACAAGTCACCTCTACATGCATCCTCGGTAAAAGGGGCGGATCAAGAACACATCCGGGGATTTGAACTGGACTTGGCTAGATGTGAACTTTTGAATTGGGACAGTACTTGGGCAGCGACTGATGACGTTTCACAAGTCCACAAGAACACAAGTACAGACAAGAACGCATATTGAGAAACGGCCAGAGACTGCTCCAAACAGCGCAGCGCGTGCATGGCAGAGCGGGATGGAGAGAGAGCAAGAGACTGCGCGCGTGTGCCTTAATGAAGCTGGAGGGTGGTGGGGTATTGAAGCGCAGAAACACTGTCTTGATCCTGGGGAAAACTTTTTTTATTCGGGATTTTCCTTTCCTTAAAATAACGGATTACTTTTTAAAAAAAAATAACGAAGTTACTGATTACTTAACGCACAAAACTAACGCGTTAAGTTACACATTTCACGAAAAAGGTAATTAGAGTACTCTAACGCGTTACTTTATAACGCGTTACCCACAACACTGTTCAGAATAAAACCATCTGGTTCTTGAAGATAGAACTGCAAATAATTCACCATGGTTGGGAAAGTGTTCAAAAGGCCTCTGGGATAAAGTTGTAGAAAGGCACAAGTTAGGAGAAGGCTACAAAAACATTTTGAAGGCTTTATCTCTGAACACTGTTCAGAGCATCATTAGGAAGTGGAAAGCGCATGGCACCACCAATCAGGCCGTTCGTCCAGACTGGACTAAGGAGTAGTACTACATTAACACTTCAGCTACTATTAACTATAGAAACAAGCTTAACTAATCAGTAAGTAAAATATAAAATTGACAGGAGATAATTCCTTATTAGGTAAACAATAATTAGTTAATGAGATTAACCTCATTAAGAACTATTAACTAACTGGCAAATTATAAAGAACGTAAGAGACGTAATCAGTCATCATTTTTACTCTGAATATAGTCATAAAATGAATCACTAATTACTCAAGTGGTACTTAAGCCGCGTTTCCACCGCGGGAACTTTCCCCAGGAACTAGGAACTTTGGGGTGGTACTCGGTGTGTTTACATCGCAGGAACCAGGGTCTAAATGAAGTTCCGGGTAAATATTTCCCCTCTGAAAGTCCCTGTGCTGGCGAGGTAGTACTTTTTCAAAGTTCAGGAACTTTCGGGGGTGGGACTTGTGCGCTGAACATGCTGATTGGTTGTGTTCACGCCGCATTTTGATTGGATGACTCCACGCAGCATTTTATTTTAACCGGCATTTTTAAAAATCTATTGCGGTTCTTCATGCAGTAAGAGTTGAGTTGTCTGTCTGGCGTCTGCAAATATGAAGAAAAGAAAAAGAAAAAAACAGCTGGACCGACGACGAGGTTCAGGCATTATTAAGCGTATTTGTGTAACAGGAACTTTTCTGCGTGTTCGTCCCAGCCATCTCACGGTCAATGTCCGCATCATCTAATTTTATAGCATTATGAGCTTTCTGAACATGCTTTAGTATCAGTGCTCGTCTCTTTTCTGGTGTTTTGTTAATTACCTCGTTAGTAAACTAATACATCACAAACAACTGCAGCACAGTTTGAATCTCCTCCATACTTAGAATAAATGTGGCGCTCAAGACTGATTACTGTCCGTCGCAGACTGGGAGGAGCAGTTGCCGCAGTTTATAATCTTCCCGGTACTTTAGACTGCAGTGTAAACGCAGAAAGCAACCGGTCTGGGGTAAACAAAGTTCCTGGGAAAAAAGTTCCTGGGACAAATTGTTCTGGGTAATTTCGGTGGAAACACGGCATAAGTCAATCTTCAAGGACTACAGTACTAGTGATCTGGACCATTATTAAAAAAAAAAAAATTTCACTTTAAAATAATGGTCCAGATCACTAGTAGCTCTAGTGACTATAGGTACCACTTGAGTAATTAGTGATGCATTTTATGACCCCGTTGAGAGTAAAAAAAGACAATTGCTCACATCTCAGACACGTTAATGTTGTGATTAGTAATTCATTAGCCTTTCCTCAGTGGCGGATCTAGGAAATTTTACATGGGGGGGGCAAAAGGGTGGCAAGAGGTCTTGGCAGGGTGGCAGGGGTAGACGGTACATGGGAATCCCTATATGTATATTGCTTTAACAAAATAAACACAAAAACACTTTTAAACTACAGTAGTTATTATTTAATCATGCCCTTACACACTACAAAGGTTTTTAATTCACAACAGGCCCAGTGCAGTGTTCAAACAAAACAAAACTGTGCATCTTTTAAAAGACAAAATGAAAATATGAAAAAAAGTACAATAATTGTGTCCAAGATGCAGTGGACTACAAGTATAAAGCAGCGGACAACGTATAATTACAATCTTTTTTAGGAAAGCTTAAGGCGACGGTTGTTGTGCTTTGCAGCAAAACGTTTCACAAACATATCTAAATTTAGTCCTTTTGCACGCTGTTTTTCAATACTGAGAACAGCCAGATTTCTCAGACGGTCATCTGCCATGGTTGAGCGCAAGTGAGTTTTTACCAGCTTTAAAGTAGAAAAGCTTCGCTCACACCCAGCAGTACTCACTGGCAAAACAATTGCGATCTTGCACAGGCGAAAAAGCTCAAAGAAAATAAAGACTGTACAGAGGGACAGAGACACCTGGAAGTTTATTGTAAATTTAGAATTAATTATTGTCATAATGGGAAAAAAAATAGTTATAAATAGCTTCAAAGTTTTGTAAAGTTGTTAGAAATGTATTTTTATGAAACATCTTCACATAATATTTTAATACATTTAATAAATATATTATTCATACTTGTTGTTGTTTTTGTTTTCATTTTTGAGCTTATATATCTCAATATTAATAACAGTCTGATTAATGTTGAGCCTAGATGTCATAAATGCATCACTTGCCAAAATTGTGGGTGACTTTGTTGTAAGGGGTTAAATAACCTTCTGTGATCTGATTTGGCTTCAGATGAAAAAAATCAAACAGAAAATATATTATTTTATAGTATTCTGGACGAAGATAAAGTCTATATTGATTAGCATAACAGTATAAATATAATCTATTATTATGAAAATACCTGACATGTCTAGAAGAACACAGATAAATCATATATCGTTGCAATCATGTTTATTGTCTCCAAAACATCTTTATATGCATGTTACAGTGATCTCTGTTAGACTTGTTTATATCAGGCACTGACTGACAGGTTATTCTTCTTCGTGCACCATATTATATGCAACTAAATGAGTATCTAGCGCCCTCAGTCTGCCCGTATGGATTGAAAACACATTACATCAAAGTAATTATCCAGCGCGCTCATAATGGTTACATCGACGCATTTGGGTATAAATTCAATATATTATTCATATAGAAATCTGACGTAAACCTATGAGAATCTATCAATATTTCTCCAAATCTGCTAATCTTTGAAAAGCCCTGATGGACGTTGTTTTGTGAAGCGCGTTCATGACGACAGCACAGGTTTTTTTCCTGAATGAAAGCGGCTGACGACGCTCATAATTCAAATTAAAGGTATCGACGCATTTTTTCATTAAACTACACCTGTGGGAAACTCGCTTCACCTTCAGAGGCTCTGGGGCAGCTCAGTCTCTCCAGTCGGGTTGCAGGGTCACCGGTGCACCGCAGCAGCAGACTCGCAGTGTGAGTGAGCTAGACTGAGCGAACGCCGCTCTGCACGGTTTGAATCAGGGACGTAGCTAAGTATTTGAGGGGCAGGGGGAGGGGCTAAAAATATATTTAAAATAAAAAAAATTTATTGTTCACTTTTGGTAAATGTATTGTTTAGTTCACTGTTTTGAAAAGCTTGTGGACATAGTGGCGGGTTGTTTTTACAAACAGTTTTTTGATCATCAAAGTTAGGGGGGCAGCTGGGGGGGCAAGGCTCTAGATTGGGGGGGCACTTGAGTGGCCAAGCCCTGACTTAAATCTGATAGATAATCTGTGGATGGACTTGGAGACCATTGCTGCTCACCACATAACTCATTGACTGAACTTGAGCCATTCTGCAAGGAAGAATGGACAAATATTCCCCAATCTAGGTGTGCAAATACATTTCCAAAAATATCAATGGCTGCAATTAAAGCAAAAGGTGGCTCTTCAAAGTATTGCAGTTTTTTACAGTCGCTAGGATACATTTCTCAATACTTAGGTCACTTTTTTCAAAACTCTTCACACAGTTCTCCTAACCAACTTTCAGCCTGGCACAGCAGTTCATTTCACATCCAAAATGCAAAAAAACACACCAAATCACTTCATACATGTCTCAAATCAACACATTCTTTCAGAATCAGAACACTAGCAAAGGTTGACAGCCAACAAACACACTTTATCACCCACAAAACAATGACCTAAAAAACACTAACAACAGTAACTTTATACGTTTTCCTCTGTAAATGCTTTCTTTCTTCTACCTCTACCTCTGTTTACAATTCACTGCAATATATGTTACTAGAATGAATCAGACATTATGCAGTATGCTTCAATATTTTATAAATTTTATGTCTTTTTTTTTGCACTGAGTAATTCCAAAGTAGCCTACAAACATTTGTCTACACATCATCCACTGATACAGATACAATAGGAATCAGCAATGGTTGGTCCAATTGTTTTTAATACCATTTAATTTTTAGATTCGAAATATATTTCATTACAATATTACTGTCTGAGCAAAGACTGAGCTTCTCGTCCTCCCTGCCAATCCGTCTCTACAGCACGACTTCACTATCCAGCTAGATTCAACCTCAATCACCCCATCAAGGTCGGTCAGAAACCTTGGAGTAACATTTGATGAGCATCTGACCTTCACAGACCACATCACAAAGACAGCTCGATCATGCAGGTTTGCACTGCACAACATCAGGAAGATCAGGCCCTTCCTGACTGAGCATGCAACACAACTTCTCGCCCAGGCCTTGGTTATCTCTAGGCTTGATTACTGCAATGCTCTTCTGGCTGGTCTTCCATCATGTGCAACTAAACCTCTACAAATGATCCAGAATGCTGCAGCCCGTCTTGTCTTCAACAAGCGTGCCACACTCAGTCTGTAACGAGCGTCAATGAGCGACGGCTCGTGGTACCATCACAGAGAGCCACAAAATCACTCGTTCACGATTCCATGCTGGTGGAATGATCTCCCCACCCTCGTCCGGAATGCAGAATCCCTAACTACATTCAAATGACAACTGAAAACTCATCTCTTCCGTGAGCACTTGACATAAAAAAAATAAAAACCTTTTCCTTTAATCCTCCCTTGTTTGGCTTATGCTACTCTGAGCAATGCCTGAACTTTGTGTTTTGAGCACTTCTTGCGTTATTTTTGCCTCTTCACGATGACTCGCTTGCTGTAGTCCTCAGTTGTAAGTCACTTTGAAAAAAAGCGTCTGCTAAAGCTAAATGACTAAATGTAAATGAAATGTAGAAATGTGGCAAAATGCTGTCGTATACAGTTTTGTATTATGTTATTGTTTTGAACTTAAAGGACAAGTTCGGTATTTTACACTTAAAGCCCTGTTTACAGATCGTATCTGATGAAATAGAACGGTTAAGATTAAACTTTGGACACATGCTCCTGTCCCGAGAATTTTAGGTTTATTTAGCTCCCCCCCCCCACCCCCACAATGGTTGTCTATGTGCACTGGCAGATTCCTTCCTAAAACACATTAAACTTTCGTTTACAAAGACGTGAAACTCACCGAGTGGTCAGGGGTGTTCACTGATATGATCCCAAAAAAAATCGCTGAAAAAGATGCTTTCCAACAGGTTTTATCGTAGTGTTTGTCCACCTCCATTGACTTGTATTGAATGTGCTGTGTGAGGTACGATATTCCTCCGCCGCTTCTTCTTCTGCTTCTTCTGTGTATTCAATGAAATGCCAGCGGTTTGCTTGCAATTGGCAAAGGTGCATTATCGCCACCAACTGGTGTCTATTATTCAAGCTCTCAACGGAAGAATCTGGGTGTGACGCGTTCGGCAAAATAGGTCCACAAAAGCTAAATAAACCTAAAATTCTCGCGACAGCAGCATGTGTCCAAATTTTAACCTTAACCGTTCTATTTCATCAGATACGGTCTGTAAACAGGGCTTTAAGTGTAAAATACCGAACTTGTCCTTTAAGTTGAACAGTTTTGAAATCAGTATGTAAGCATGTGCAGATTAGCCATAGGTACACAGAGTTGTGGCGGTTGTTGTGTCGAAGTGAGAAAAGAGTTAATTTATTTGAAAGATGTAGTCATTGAATGCATTTTGTGCCAAAGCAATGATAAATGATCCACAGTTTAGCCCACATAAACTTCTGTTGTGCTCACTGTGTGAAGAAATAGTGACCATAAGTATTGAGAAATGTGCGACTGCAAAAAAAATGTAAATCAGATGACTTTTCCAATCCGGTTATTCTTTTTCAGTTTTTAATTAATTTTCATAACTGTTGACTTTTTCTTTCATTAGTTAAATGTTGTAAGGCAAAATTTGTAAATAAAGCTGGAAAAAGTTTTGATTCCAGGCTGTAACTATTTCAAAGGGGTATGGTGATTTTCTATAGGTATATTAGCACCTCATTGCTTTTGGGATCTAAAGGAGCATTTGGACCCGGAAACGGTGACATACGGGATTGGGACAGACAGAGACAGGCAGCAAAGTGAAATACCCATGAGGCTGTCGGCTCCGACCATTAACAGTTCAAATTTCAATTACGAATGACTGTTATTGTGTGTGTGTGTGTGTGTCTTCCTGCCACTCTCTGCTCACCTTTATTTGATTGACACACAGGGAAACAATGAGCGGTTTAGAAAACAAAAGGATTGTTATAGTCTTTGAGAGGGAGACCTGCATCTAAACCTGCTGGTTGGAGCAGATCTCGCAGTTTAATGCCGTTAAAATGACATGTTTTGTCCTCTCTTCGCACATCAGTACATCCCAGAAGGAAAACTGCACATCATCCGGGATGAGTTTTCTTAGCTTTGAGCACAGGCCCGGTGTCCCTACCCTTAAACTAGATGGAATAAACAGCAGTTTGACATTAGTCATGAAGGCATTGCTGAATTCTGCTCGTGAACAAGATCTCATGGCCTGCATGCGTAGCCTGTGTCTGATGAATATTTTATTCAAGCGGAGCGTAGGCAGCTGGGAGCTTGTGTAGTGTAATACATATTCCTGCTGTGTTCATGTGTTCAGTGTTTCAGGTACAGTACAGTACAGTACACAGAGTATAAAGGGCTGTTCACTCCAAGGACGATTACTATAATCATAACTATAGCTCTTCACACTGTTGAAAATAAAGCTTCTAAAATGTTTTTTTTTCCCACAGCGATGCCATAGAAGATACATTTTTTGTTCCCCAAAAAGCCTTTAAAGTCCCCCTGTGGTGAAAGTCCAGCTTTTAATGTTGTTTATATGTCTATGTTGTGTTTTTAATATGCTTTAAGGAAATTGTTGTCTTTTCTATATGTGAAGGATCCGTTGATTTGACAAAAGATAAAAAGTTGTGATGACAAATCATGAAAATAATTTTGTACAGTATGGATATGCAAGAAATCTGATTATTTTCTGGCAGTCAGAACATGTCCTATATTCCAATGGCCGTGGATCGGTTGGTGTTTGTTGAGGCAGTGTGAACTAGTCTTCTCCCACAAACACCTTTTTAAGGGTTTCCAAACTACTCGGTGTTGGCACGAAACGTACGAGACTGCTTGTATGTGCTGGGCTGCCACGCATGAAGGGAAATCCATCTGTTGTCTGAATTACCCTGATCTGTCCTCAAACATTATGTAACAGAAAGCTGTTGGAGCAGTATTCGACACAGAGTTGTCAGCACCTTATAATGCTTGCACTTTACATAATTCTAACACATTATAAGTGGAGCATTTACTCATAATGAGCTTAAAACTGACTCATTGTATGTAAGAAGCATACATGCATTCCTCCACAGTGAGCATATCTGGCATTCATCACAGCATCTGGCTTTCCTCTTTTAAGATGATCGTATTTTCATGAATAATTAAATGAGAAAGCAAATATCAAAATCCTGCATCAATGCCAGGTGGGATTCCTGATCCCCCCCCCCTCATTAAGCGAAGAACATGCCTATTTTTAGCCTCTCTTTGACTATAGTGATCACACCTACGCTGTCTGCGGGGTTGGATTCATCCTCCGCTGCTCTTAAGACTCACGTCTCTATCCATCTCTTCTGTAATGCTGGCTGAATTATACGCTTGTGTAGAAAATGAAGATGTTGCACAGTGCTCACTCTAAAAACCCAAAGGATGAGCACACATTTTCCCCAACAATTATCTTGTCATCTAGTCTTAACACTTAACCAACAAAAAAAATCTGTGCTTAAAGGAGCAGTTCATTAAAAAATAATAAAATAATAATAATAATAATAATTTACTCGCTGTAGTGGCAATTTTAATCTTTTATTTCTTTTTTTGTTTTCTCATTGATTTAACAAATGAATGACATGCGTTCGTTGTAAGGTTGATACAGCTGTGTGTGAGATACTGAGACAGAGGTGAGAAGATCCTCGGGCTGGGGAGGGGTTAAGGCAACCATGGGGGTTCATTAGTTCTTTGTGTTTAGGGTTTCTGCCTGCAGAGTGGTCTGTAAGGTTTGGGGGTGTCACCCCCACCTTCGGATAGCCTGTGTGGCTAGAATGGGAACTATTCTTGCAAGAATAAATATCTTTTCATATAAAGAATAATCTTGGTGTGTCTTATGCCTGGGATGCTGTGTTTGTTAAATATTGTTTTTGCCATAACACTCGCCCACATGTTGCTCCAAACCTGTATCCTGCTCATTTAAAATGGTATTGGTTATTCGCACAGTTAGCATATTCAAACTTGGCACATCATGTTTAGTGGTGAGCTGAGTGAGAAAATCATGGGTCATTTTTCACAGGGGCGGTTAATTTTGTCTTATTTACCGATCCGATGTGGCAGACGACTTGTGTTGGACTGGGCTCTGACAATAAAAGGCATCCTTGTTATGACCATTAAATTGGACATTTCATTTTCAGGTGCTCAAAAAGTGAATAAATGGATTATAACTACTGCATATATATAATTTAGTACCACAAAATCCCCCAAAAATACAAAATATTTAATAAAAAAACATTATCGAACTAAAATATAGTACAATCATTTCATTTAAATAACAATAAAACAAATTCCGGTCATTTTAACCAATATGAAAACAATAACAGAGGGTTAAGAACTGATTGGTTCACTTAAAGTCCCACTGTAATCATTTTATCCCTTAAAACTCATCTTTTATCACCAAAATTACATATTTAAAAGTTTTTTTCCTGAAAATTCTTCATGCTTTAAAATAGCTTGAACTCCACACCCTTGCTTCATTTAGTACATGCAGAGCCATTAATATGCTAATTAGCTCCACCTCCACTCACTCCCACCAACTCAGATTCACTCTGTAATTTTAATTAATATGATTGGCCTTTTGACTATGTTTTCAAACATCTAATAATGTGTTGCTAATGTTACACAAACCATGTTCCCGTTGGCCATCTCAGTCTACCTTACAATTATCAGAAACGCTTTGAACAACTCAGAATGTCAGTGGAGAAAGGCATATAGTTCAACATAACATCGTAATATACAAATCTACACTTTTTTTCAACAGAAAAATATACAGAGATAACCTGGCATCTCTCGAAATTCCCCTGCTAGTTTACTGTTAATGATATGCTATAGCCCGTCGGCACATTGATCTGATTGGTTACAAAGTAGTTTGTGACGTCAGAAACACCAGCGATTTTAAACCGTGTTTTTGAGACTGTCTTTGGTTCACTGCAGTTTTAAGGAGAAAATACTCAGCAATGCTGTCGACTTATGGCCTCTCAGTGCTTTATACACCTACAGTATATAGGAAACACTTTATTAACTTTAACAACAACTTAAATATATTCACATAACTAGAAATATGAGATAATGTGTTTGATAATGTTTAAATAAACCTGTTAATCAAATTAACGTTTCTATTGCCTCAACAATAGTAAACTTGTATCCTTAAAGGACAAGTTGGGTATTTTACACTTAAAGCCCTGGTTTCAGATCGTTTCTGATGAAATAGAACGGTTAAGATTGAAATTTGGACACATGCTGCTGGCCAGAGAATTGTCCCTTGTCTTTTAAACAGGATATTCCTTGAATCATACTGTACATCAACAGGAGAAAACAAATACATTTTTCAAGAAAACACTTATATAGACAGTTTGAACAGTGTTTAATTACAGTAATCAAATTGTTTGCATCAAAAGACTCTACATTAAGGAATAAAGAACTTGAGATATAGAAGACATGTATAGAATTTGAATCGGTGGACCCATTTAAGTTCAAACAAACCATCTACTGTAGATCTGATTGGGTTGATGATTTCATCTGACATATCTAATTAATTCTTCTCACTCTCTTGCTCTTTTCTGTGCTGTCTGAGATATTTGGGCTGTAGTGTGAATAGATGAAACTGCACATGTGCATCTGTGTCTCATGTTCAGACATCGGGACATCTCTCCTCAAAACATCTTTTGCTCCAGCAGAACACCAGCCATGGAGTACCATCTGTTTCCAATCCCAAAAGGCCAGTCATATTTTCCATATTCATTACAAAACAGTGGGAGACACTTCTCATTTGACAACTGCAGTCATTTAAAATCTCCCTGTGGTGAAAATCCAGCTTTTAATGTTGTTTATATGTCTCTGTGGTGTTTTTAATATGCTTTAGGACAAACCATGTGTAAATTCATAAGTCGACAGCATTGCTGAGTATTTTCCCCTTAAAAATGCAGAGAACCAAAGACAGTCTCAAAAACACGGTTTGAAATCGCTGGTGTTTCTGACGTTACAAACTACCTTGTAACCAATCAGATCAACGTGTGATCGTCAACGAGCGGATCTCTGAGCTGAGTGAGTGAAGGCGGGGCTCATTTGCATATTCATAGAACTGCGTATAATAAATGAGGCAAGGGTGTCAAGTTACATTCAAGCTATTAAAGGGATACAAATATTGACTACAGGGGACTTCAACAAATGTTAACATAGCAAAAAGAAATAACAAAACTGTTAAAACATAACAACTGTAAAAACAACTGTAAGTTACATTACAATAAAAGGAGAAAGATTATTGTAATGAGTCTTCCATACTCCAGAATGCATGAGAAACTGCAAGAAACTGCAGGTTGCGGGTTGCATAAGGTAAACCAAATGAAGAAACCATCAAACAACAAGAAAGCCCATTAGCTGCAGGCATACATTCAATGTTACCCAAAGACCTGAGGGGATTTACTGGGATGTGATCCGCCCTGCTGATTGACAACACATGCCAGAGATTATGCAGACAGCCACAAATGAGAAACTAGTGCTGCATCTGAAATCTAATACTGTATACGGTGTACTACATTTAGTTTGACTAACCCTAACCCTAACGTACTTAGCGACCGTTAAAAAAGGTTCTATATAATAGGGGTGTAACGGTACATGTATTCGTCCCAAAACCGTCACAGTACGGATGTCACACTCAGACGACGACAAATACAGTCAGTCATAGGCAATCCACACTCCAAACCAGAAGGGGGTGTACGCGGTAATGCAATGTTGTTTGCTAACGGCCACAAAAGGAAAAAGAGCAGAAGAAGAACGGCGCATGTGCGAACGATTTGAGCGCTTGAAAACAAGTCCTAGATAGTGCGGACGCGTCAAATGCGTTCATGGACAAAGGAGTACTTGAAAGGCTTGTGCACTAAACTGTGTGCGAAATGGAGCGGAAAGCAGAAAATTAAGTATAGGAGGGTTGGGCTTAAGCTTTGAATGTTTAAATATAGTTTAAGTGGAGCAAATTGTAACACTCCTAATGCACAAGTTTTCTTTTTCATTATTCTATTTATTTTGTACTTTAGTAACACAAGATGCTTTTCAGTTTTGTAGCTGATTGTGATTTTTTATTTATTTATCAGCCCTGCAAAATAAAATGACCTATACAAGAGTGTATTCTGTTTACTGCTTAGTGCACTAGAGGAGACTGTACTGTGCCAACTAAACTGTACTGTACCGGAGACTGCATGCAGCTAGGTGCAACAAACTGTGATTTGTGCTACTGTCTGTTCAAAATTAAATTAAATAAACCTAGCATTTTGGATGTGTTCCTTTTCCTAAACTTTAGTTTACGGTCAAGTTCTCTCAATTAACTTTGCTTATTATCATGCATATTACTAGGATATTGGCTGTTTATTAGTACTTATAAAGCACATATTAATGCCTTATTCTGCATGAACGCTGTTCGCTAATAACTATTCTCCTCTATTGGTTCTTTATTTGTTTTAAACACCAGACTTAAAGGTTCTCTAAGCGATCCTGGGTGACGTCACTTCTTGTTGACGTTCGAACTATTGTCAAACAAAACGGAGGCTAGCTAGACCCTCCCTCCTCCTCATCCGCGCACTAACCCCCCAAACCCCACCCCCAAATCCTTCTTGTCGGTTATTGGCTGGAACACTGTTTGTTATGTTTCGTGGTGCGGGTTAGCCCAGTTTGTTTTTGTTGCTGTTTGTGGAGCCTGGGGTGTCTACAGAGACCGCATTTTTTGAGAGTGTGTTCAGGAGACAGACAGCTAGCGGATAGTGAGGAGATATTTGCTGTATGTGACAAAAAAAATGTTTGGCCTAAAAAATGCGTGACATCGCTTAGAGCACCTTTAATATTTATCCGTCTCTGGTCATGATTTGGAGACAAAAAGCATATGAACCGTTTTGCTTATATTTATCACACAGTAAAACCCCGCGCCCAAAACCAGTCGTCTGTGGATGAGAGTCTGAAACGAGGACTGGTGGGCTGTTGTCCTGCTCCACTTCACAGACGCAGTGAAAGGAGAAGTTTAGGATGACGGGACACTCATTTATATAACACTTTATTCAACAGGAAGAACATACGTGTTCAGCGCGTTCAGCGCGTCATACATCATTACGTTATTTCAACGTCATTGCACATGTTTTTCGATCCGATCAAGTGTTTTACATGTTCTCTCGATCGGATTAGAAAAGGAATAAACCACCCCTTTTCAATCCAATCGAAATTACAATCGGATCGAGCAGATTCAAGCTCAATCAGATCGATTAAGGTGTTTACATGAAGGCTTTTTGTCCGATTGAGCGGTCAATCCGATTATAAGGGTCCATCTAAACGCATAGTGAGGTGAGGTGTGTGCTCCTGTACTGTTCTTGATTGGCGTGCTGATGAGGAACAGGTGCGGGTTAGTGCAGGTGAGGGACTGGAGGGATGCTGGGAAATGTAGTTGAAGAAGGGGAAAAGGAGAGCGTATACGTGACAAATATAAATGTGTGTGAATGGAATAGAAACGTACTTAATCTGCCTTGTCACTGTCATGTGACCTACTGTGTCAGTTATCACTTCACTGTCATTCACAAATCCAGTTAGTAAAGTGTTGCACTTCAGAATTGTGGCAGAAGTAGGTCATCCGAGTACTTTTCGCCTGCTTTGAGCAAAAAAGTTTTTTGAGTAATATGTATTGGGACATTTGGATGGGACATTGGGATGTTTTTTGCGCATACTATATTGTAGGGAAGTATTAGATTTCTGGTAGGTGATTGTAACTGCTGACAGACAGTAGCTGAAGGAGGTAGTGATGTGGGACTTACAGTAATATTTTGAAAGACAATAAGATGCATGTACAATGTAGGTTTTACTGTACAATATGGTGAAAAACTGAACCAGCAATGAAGAATACACAGGGGACTCTGAACTAGGCGAGAACCGCGATGACGAAGACACAGGAAATTCTAAGGTGGGCGGGATCGGCGGTGTCGCGAGAAAAGAGGAGATTTTCTCCTCTAAACTTTCAAAACAATTATACGCCACATAGTCCAACTTCAGCTCACCGTCAGTGGTGGGACAGTGGACGGGGTCCTTCTTCATACGCTCATACTCCACCAAGCATCCCACCACGGCGATACACGGTGGTGCAGCTTCGCGATGCCACATTGATGGCACAGTGATTTCCATCTTTCTTCTCATTTTTTTTAGGTCTTGTATTTTGTAACATTTAGGCTCCAATGAAGATGAAGATGATCCAGAATCAAAATTCATTTTTACTAAAACTAAATCCACTCAGGTACAAACAGAAGCGAGAAACAGTGTGTTGTGCACAAACAATACTAGACACTGAATGAACCAAAATGAGGGACTTAAAAACACAGTGATAATGAAAAAATACAAACAGGTGTGACCGTGAAATCAATAACCATGATGACGTGAGGATAAAGGAAACAGGAAACGATAAGCAAACTAAGTCCTTGAAAATGAAAAACATGAAACTCAATGAAAGTGTGACAGTAACATTGTATTGTGTTTTTTTTACTGTAAAGTTCTATCAATTACAGCTGCCAAATATTTGCCATAAATTAACAAAACCCAGGAAAATAATAAACAGCAAATATAAAGTCCACCAGCACATATTTGAATATGATTGAGCACACAGAATGTCACCAGCAGCTTTTCAGAACATTAAGATTTAGAATGTGAGGTCTCCATGGTGATGCTGATGCATGTTGCCGTGACGCTGGAGAAGGAAAACAACTTCACAGTTACTATGTGCTGTCTGCTCGTTTCTGTGCTGATTGTTGTAATAACAAGGATGAACGAGGCCTCGTTATTTTAAAATTAATCAATGTTTCATTTTAAAGAATATTTTATGAAATGGGGTTGTGCTGTCTCCAGCATAAACGATCCACACTGCTTTTTGTACAACTGCTCCTCAATCCATTTATATAAAATTTTACAATTAATAGTACAATGCCTATACATACATAATGGAACAAATTCATTTGAGATGTTTTGTAGTCAAACCAAATGATATATCATATTTTTCAATGTGTTTTGATGCAAAATTTTCGATTATTGGACAAAAACCCAAAATATGTAACTACAGATTTTATGTTGCTCATGTTAAGATGCAATTCATATGTTATTGTTTCAGTTGCATGCCTTATTATGTCACAAATACTCAGTTATGATTTATTTATGCATGTGTGATGCTCAGTGTGTCAGAAAATTCACACTGTGCAGTGTGCACAGAACTGATCTACATTATCCACTTATTAATTTGCATACACCACACAGCAGTTCAAAACATAGTCGATAGGCGCGTTTCCATTACAGATTTGCGCAAAACTTTTGCGTTTTTTTCCCTAAATGTCGACAAAAAAACTATTGCGAAATGACGGCGTTTCCATTAACCGATGTTCTGCGACGAAAACTAAATTTTTTCCTCTCGTGATAAGTCATTCCAAAAAAATCATGGCTGTTGTTTTTTTCACGGGTGTTGGTTTATGTACATCTCAGCCACCGCACTGGCCATTATTATTAATGTAATGTGTGTGTTATACATCATTAATGGCAAGGAAAGACCGTTATACTTGTGAGTGTTTCTGGGTGTTTCTCCCTCATTTCTGCTTCGAGGTCTTAATTGTGGCATTTCTTTGAGGTTTAGAATCCAGTATTCCTGTAATTCTTTTGTCTTTTATGAATTTAATAAATAACTCTGTCTCATCTTCTGTCCAAACACACAGCGTCATCTACGTCAAGTGACTGTACATGCGCAAAATCTGTTTCCATTGCAGTTTTGCGAAATATTTCTTTTTCGAATTGCCTGAAAAACCACCTCATGTGAGCGTAAAAAACTTTTTTGCAAAAAATGGGAGTTTTTGCGAAATTTACGTGTTTCCATTGGGAGTATTTTCAATTCGCAAATTTGCGCAATTTGAAGGGTAATGGAAACGTGGCTACTGTAGGCCAATAAACCTAGAGAAAGTTTATTAACACTTTATTTTGATGGTCCCTTTAGAACATTCTACTACCTATACGTAACTTTGCAGCTACATGTCAACTAACTCTTATTAGAGTATTAGTAGACTGTCTGCTTAATATCTGCTAACTCTTTATTGTGATGCTCCTCCAACAGACATTCTACTAACTATAAGTAACTTTGCAACTACATTATTACTATAGTCAACTTATTCTCCTAACCCGGACCGTACCAGTATACTAATACTCTAATGAGAGTTAGTAGACATGTAATAGTCAACAGACTGTGGTAAAGAGACCATCAAAATAAAGTGAAACCACGTTATCTTCTAAAATTCCGATCTTAATGGCAGTCGCACCACTGGTGCAGGAAGTACACTGTTCAGAATTGGTCCTCTTTGCTAATGTAACCACAAATCAAATTGTCCAATCAGAAGCCAAGACCGATGCAAACGATGCGACTTTTTGGTGAAATGCAAAGCTTGATGCTTTGGCTTCTTTTGGAATTGTTTTTACATTAGCAGAGAAATGTATTTTTTGAAACAAAACATCTAAATTCGGTCTGAAACATGTGTTACTTAATGTTGACATCTTGTGTATAGAGAACTGTTGTATAAAAGCCTGTCGCCCGTTTCACACATAATCCATTTACAGTATGTATACAGTCCTGTATACCACATATACAACAATTAGTTCTTCATTTCTCCATTATTTTGAATTCAAATCCAAACCTTGTTAAAGTTACTGAAATTATTTTTCAGTAATGTGATTGTCTTTGTACACAGTACCGTAATACGGTAATAATGAAAAAATCTTTCATAGACGTATTCACACTTAAAACATTAAAAATATGCAACTTATTAATCCATTAATTAACTCTATATAGATTAATATATTAAATTGCTCAAGAAAGTGGACAAACCTTTAAACATATGGTACTTCTCTAACGTTAAAAAGTAGTATCACAAGCATTTTAAATGAAAACTTACCATTCACTCAAACAGCCGACTCCAATGCCTCTTCTTTTGCATTTAAATTTAAATACTTGATTCTGATTGGTCAATCGCACCATCTAGCGGTACGTTATTCCCAGATAACAACTGCTTGAAACAGATAACACAGGCTCATCCGGCTCAAGTTATGGCGCTTTTCCACTGCATGGTACGGCTCGGTTCGGCTCGGTTAGGCTCGGTACGGTTCGATTCAGCGCGGAACGGTTCGGCTCGCTTTGCTTTTCCACTGCGTGGTACGACTTGACTCGGTACGGCACGGTTCGGTTCGCTTTAGCTCGGTTGCTTTTCCACTGCAGTTAGTACCGCTTCAAAGTGGGTGGGACTGATCGTTATTGTAGGTCCGGTGGTAGCCGTGTGCGGCTAAGAGCTGTGCTACTTCCGCTCCTCGGCAACCAACGAGAGGAACGTCTGCACCTCGTCCACTGACCACGATTCAGCCATTTCTTGTTTGTTTGTTTTTTACTTTTTTTGTCAAGTAAATACTCTAAAAACAGGTGCTACTGCGTTGGCTGTTGTCTGGCTATTTAAATCTAGCGGGTTTAGTGTCTCGTGTCGCAAATACAATGACGCTGAAGTGACGATTCTGTCTGACCAATCAGTGATCTGCAGTGTTTTCACGTCACGTTTAGTATCGGTACGGTACGCTTGGAACCTCAACAGAGGTGGTACCATTTAAAGCGAGCCGAAGCGAGCCGTACCGTACCGTACCATGCAGTGGAAATGCGCCATAAGTGAGCCGTACCGAACCGAGCCGTACCGTACCATGCAGTGGAAAAGCGCCAAAGCGTGCCGTGCCGTACCGAACCGTACCGTACCATGCAGTGGAAAAGCGCCATTAGAGGCCTTGACAAAGGCTACTTGTGCCGAAACGTTGGTAAGTGAGTGTGCAGTTACATTCTCTTTGCATTAAGTTTTTTTCTTTAACTTGCACCTCAAATGGTGTGTGTTTTCTTTGCTGTTCTTTTAAGCTGTTATTTAATTATGTCATCCAGTATCGTGGACTCGCTCTCTCGTTTCATACAAATGCAGCTGCTGCAATTTTGCACACTGTTTTTGATTATAAGATTCAGAAAACAGGTAAGATTTTAAAACAGTTTAATCTCAAATCAATATGTCTTATCGCCATAATTATGTATGTGGCAAGTAGCCGTGTAATAAGCGGAATAATGTACATCCAGCCGATTGTTATCTCAGAATAATCCCTGACAGGGTCATCAGGACCCCTAAGCAAAGCGGAGGACCAGATTATCAAATCAAAAAGTTGAGGTGGGCCAGGGGTGGGGGTGTGGTGAAACACATAACAGTTTCAATAAATAAGCTAAAGTAAACCTAAAAATTAAAAGTATTGTGGAAACGTGATACCCAACAGTATGCAGATATAAGACCATAATTAATACAAAAATAAAATAAAATATTTTCCTTGGAACAAATATATGAATTATACAAGCTCATAGCTATTGGTACGATTTTTTTAACTTTTATAGGTTTAAATGAAAATATTCTGACAGTGAGATGGACTTGGTAACCACAGGAAAAAATATGCTGGTTACTCACTACCACTGTCAAATGATATTGTGATATTATGAATCTATATGTAATAAAAATAAAATGACGGGAACCAACCTCTCCTCCTGCACTAGCTTGATGGCAGTAGCCTATATCATAATTTTGCTCTACCAAGGCACATGACAGGAGGTTTGCTGGATCTCCTTGCCGCTGAGATAAAATGGCTCCTATGCTGGTAGTGAAGGCATCCACTTCATCCATGAAATCGGGATTAGGATGAACGAGGATAGGGGCACTGGTGAAGGCATCCATTACATTTGAAAAGGCTTTGGAGGCTTTAGGGTTCCAAGGCAGAGTATTGAAAGAAAGGTGAGTGAAAGAGAGAGAGGATATCTAGTCCCCTACATATCCTGCATTCTGAAAGAGAGAGAGAGGATATCTAATCCTGTCTCTATTTCAGAATGTAGAAGGCAGACATGCAGAAGGCAGGAAGTCCTTGGCCACTATGAGTATCCGGTCATGCCACATGGGCTAAAAAATGCTTCCTCTGTATTCCAGAGGATCGTGAACAAGGTTTTCTGTAACTTCACTTCGTGGGCTGAGAAGTGTCCATTCCACCAACTAAATGTGTGCAATTCCTGGGCTACAACTTCGCACCTGAGAGCATGCAGATGGACTCAAGGTACAAGAAGTTCAGTCCTTGCCACTTCCGTCCACTGTCAAGGAACTACAACATTTCCTTGGTTTACCAGAAGATTAATCTTTGACACACTCTGATTGCAGTTTCACTAATCTTTCTTTCAAGTCGACTTTTGGTTTAAAAAGCACACTCAACTGAGACTGCCCTGCTCTCGGTGTCACAATGTCTGGGTGATGTCCCCTGGGTAGCCACCAGAAGTCCTCTTCCCCCACAGGTGTCAGTCACTATTGGACTACAATCCCCATCACCCTTGTCGGACTCATTATTCATTATCACACTCAGCTGTTCCCACTCACCTTGTTAGTGTCTGTCTATTTATACCCTGTCTGTTTAATCACTTGTTCTGGAATCCTTGTTTCATGTTACCCGCTTCCCAGAATCTGTCTTGGTTTGTCCTAGTGTTTGTTTCTTGTTTTGGACTGATTCTCATGATTATGACCTTTTGCCTGGTTCGACCTTTCGATTTACGATTACGGATTACCCAATAAACTGCATTTGGACTATCACCCTTTTTGTATGCGTGTCATGACACTCGGTTATTGAAGCTCTGAGACTGGCAAGAGCAGCTTCCAAATCCTCAGTTCTCATCTTGCTGGATCTCATCTTCCTGTCAACCCTCATGACGAAGGGCATCTCAGGAACCGGACTCCAGAAGTTCAGGCCTTACCTCTCAGTAGGTCCTTCAGGGTGTCGTGGAGGGGTGATGTGTCTAATGGCGCTTTTCCACTGCACAGTACCAGCTCGCCTTGGCTCGCCTCGCCTCGACTCGACTTTGTTTGGTTTTCCACTGTGTAAAAGTTGTACCGGTACCTGCTTCCAGGTACTTTTTTTCGTATCACCTTCAGCGAGGTTCTAAGCGAGCCAAGGCGATACTAAAATGTGACGTGACACATGGCAGACTGCTGATTGGTCAGAGAGAATCGTCACTATTCACTGCGCCATCATTGCACGCGCCAGACGGAGTATCCTGAATAACCCCAACATTTTTAAGTAGTTTTGCCAAAGATTGCGTGATATACCCATTACTAATATTATGTAAAACATACACTCGATTTCCTCCATTGTCCTGTGTGTGTGGGTAGCGGGTGTGTGTCGCGTCGCTATGACGACCAGGTACTATTGTGGAGGTACTATCTGCAATGGAAAACGGAGCGAAATGCGAGCCGAGCCAAGCCGAGACGAGGCGAGTCGAGTCGAGCTTGTACTGGTAATGGAAAAGCGCCATAAGTTGCACCATCTAACTACTGGAGTGCCTCAGGGCTCAGTGCTGGGACAGCTTCTCTTCTCTTCTCCATCTACATGACATCACTAGGATCTGTGATTCAGAAAAATGGCTTTTCCTATCATTGCTACGCTGATGACACACAACTCTACCTCTTATTCCAGCCAGAGGATCCGACGGTAGCTGCTCGCATCTCAGCCTACCTGACAGACATCTCTGGCTGGATGAAGGACCACCACCTTCAACTAAACCCTGCAAAGACAGAGCTGCTTGTGGTCCCAGCCAACCCAACACCACACCACAATTTCTCCATTCAGCTTGGTTCGTCAACCATACGTAACTCCATCCAGGACAGCCAGGAACCTTGGAGTTATTGATGAACAGTTGAACTTCACAGACCTCATTGCTAGAACTGCCCGGTCCTGCAGATTTTCCCTATACAACATATCAGGTATCAGGCCCTTCCTATCAGAGCTACACAACTCCTTGACCAAGCGCTTGTTATATCCAGACTGGACTAGTGTAATGCTCTCCTGGCAGGCCTTCCAGCATCACTGTCAAACCTCTGCAACTGATCCAGATGCTGCAGCTACTGTGTCTTTATCGAGTTATCACTCTTCTCCTCATAAATTTGCAATGATTGCTGATCGGTGCTCACATCAAATTCAAGGTACTGATGTTTGCCTACAGAACAACCACTGGCTCTGAACCACTATACCTAAATTCATTACTTCAGACCTACAGTACATGCCCTCTAGAAACTGGCAGCAAGTGAACGGCACCTTGTGGTGCATCATCTCAAAGAGGCACAAAATCACTGTCACAGACCTTCACCTGGACTGTTCCCTGCTGGTGAAATGACCTGCCTAACTCAGTCTTTAGCCATGTTCAAGAAACTGCTGAAGACACATCTCTTTCGTCAACACTTGACCCATTAATATTAACACTTACTATTTCATTTATATATATAAACACCTTGCTATGTGTACTGTGTTAGACTAACTGGGACTTGTTACAGCACTTGCATATTGCTTCCATATTTGCATATTGTTGTTAGATTGATTGCTTCTATTGCTCTCCTCATTTGTAAGTCGCTTTGGATAAAAGCGTCTGCTAAATGATTAATGTAAATGTAAATCTATACTTGACCTCAATGTAATTGAGCCTCCGTCCGTCTAATCCACAAGAACTCATCTTTTGAGTGTCTGCAAATATAATTCAGTTTTGAATGTTTGCTAGACGATTAGGGTGTGTGTTGTGTGAAGATGAATGAGATCGATTCATGTCGCTGTGAGAAACTGGCAGTGTGAACAGGGCTTGAGAGTGAGAGTAGATAAAGCCCCTCCCACCTCACATCGCCAGCACTTAAATTAAACATTTCTAAATAAAACATTAACAAACAGCATGTATTAACAAAGATCTTGCAAATAGTTTTAATAAATGAATTGTTAATCTTAAATAATGAAAAAAAATTCACAAACAGCTACATGTCTCCCTATTTAAGTTTCAATTCTTGACACCCTGGACCCTGGTTACGGCCTCTACGAAGCATGAATGAATATTCAACATTCATACTGTCAAATTTCTTTGAGGGCCTGTTAAAAGCACATATATTTCCCTTAAAACTAAGATTGTGAAGTTACAAGAGCAGGAATTACAGTATCTTTGAGTTTGTAGATAACGGGGAAAGGGTGACACGATTCTGGGTGAAATGTGTTAATTTATAGATTAATGAGTTTAAAGAAATGAACGTACACAAGACAAATATATAAAGCTTCCTTACAACACCAGACACATGTTCAGACTTGCCCAGTTGGAAGGAGAGGTCTGTTAATAGATCAATCCCTGGAGAATGTCGTTACCGAGCACATCAAACTCCAACACTTTTGTCAATATCTCTAGAGATCCACAAGATGAGCCATTGGTAAGTGTAGACATAACTGTATGATGCAAGTAGTAGCTACTAGGTCCTTGCAATGTTGCACTGAATGCCATTTTGCATCAAAGAATGAGGTCTTTCTCTCTTCGATATGGGCCCATGTTTAAGTGGCTCCAGCTGTCACATTTTGTTCGCAGATATTTCCTTGCAGGTCAGTGGCCAGTTGCAGAAGATAGTTGAACAAACTTTTAATCTAAATTATGCAGACATTAAAAAGACCATTATGTTGACACAGACCTTTGGATCATCAAGTTTATTTGCAAATGAATTACAGTGAAGTTTAGTAGTCCACACACCAGTGCTGCACATCCACACTAAACCATTCCGTATTTACACGTTTGTATATTTCATTTTAAATCCCCAAACTAACTGTTCATCATAAGAAAAAAAAATGTACATGATAAATGAGTTTTGAATATATGAAAAATCATACAGGTGAGTAAAACCAGCATTTCAACACTATACAATTGTAGTTTAGATTTGTTAACAAACGTGTCCACATTCCATCACTTCATTTTAAATAGTCAAAATATGAAACTTGAATAAATGTGAAGTATCCTGTATTTAACGCTGCATGCCTCAGCAACAGAAGCAAAATTAATACTCATGTCTGTATATTAAAGGAAAATTACACTTTTTTTCTTATACTGTGCACATGAAGGCATTCTGAGTATTAGTCACATTCTATTACAAAATACCAAATATGGCTCTCACAATGTTTATTTGTGCCTCGAGTGTAGCTTTAACCCTTCGTTCTCCATTTATACATCCACCGTATCAAAACAAAAAAGAGAGAGAACATGGAAAAATACATCGGCCTTTATACTTTACATACTGCAATCCATGACTAATGTCTGCAGTTGTAATGAAGAAGAGAAATACGGTTTATGATGCATTAATATGACATCACAGCACACTGGAAACAAGAAAATCAAAGAGGATCTGTGTTTATCAGTTGCACTGATGTTTAAAAACACCAATCCTTCATGCAGAACTGGTGTTGATGATGGATTTCGCAAAACGTCTTATTTTATACTTGCTCACACTTGCTATTTTGAGTTCATTTAATTTGACTGGCTCTCTAAAGTTACAGTTCAGATAGTCTGAACATGACAGAGACTGACTTGAATGGAAGCATTTTCAGTATAAATGATGAAGTGCAAAGGACACAGTTATCCCTCTGCAAACACTTAAATGATCTACAGCTATGCATTAAAGGAGAAAAGTATGAGTTGTAAGAGAAACTCTTATAAGAGAACAGAAATTGTGCGGCTCTTCAGTGCATGTACCTGCATTCGTTTAGCACCTGAATTCAGAAAGGCGCTCAGATAACCCCTCAGCGAAATATACATTCTCACCAACCCCGTAATGAAAGGGCACTACATGAAACCGTCATGTGACTTAATAACTGCATACATATACACGTTTATAAAGGATGGTGCAGAGAAGTGTCTGTCTAAATGAATTATGAATGTCATTATATGTGCTCAACCTGCTCTAAATCTTGTTCAGCATGTGCAATAGTGTCATGTATATACCGTATGAATGTTCACGACGAGCCCTTTGACTGAAGCAGTAATGAACGCTCTCGGCTCTGCGGTCCGGGGGGGTCAGAGTTCGTTGCAGGCCGAGTTCTCAGTGGTTTTAAACATCAGGATGGAGTTGTAAATTTTCAGCGCAGGTCCTAGTTTGATGCTGAGGATCTTCACCAGGTCCACCTGAGTCAGTAACAGGAAGGCCTCTCCGTCAATTTGCTGAAACCAAACAACAATAAATCAGCTGATAAAAACACGCACGCACGCAAACACACACACACACACGAAGATGAAGGGTTTTCTCCACAGCAGAGTCATAAACTATTGACTGCTAATCTCATTTCTGTTTACAAACCGAGACATTTAGCATTGTGTGGCATTTGGTGATTATTCATCACCATGTAGTTATTTTTGCTGGCAATTCAATGGAAAATGTGGTATATGAAATAATAATGTGTTGATGTGGATATGTATGATCCTATACTGCACAAATGAAAGGTGCTTCATCTCAATTGATTATTTTCTCTTCATATTTAGATCAGATCATTTATAACTAAGAATGCACCAATATTATAATTCCAGTCGATAATTATATTCATATTATGGCTGATGATAACGTATTAATAGACAATACTAAAACAATCATTTGTCTAAATGGATTCAAATTAAACCACTAAAAACTAAAATCAATCACTTTAAATGCTACAAGTGAATTTAGACAATCAATCGCACGATTTAAAGTGATTGATTGTGCATGACAGTTGTGTGCATGGAATGGATTGGCTGCAGGATATTACACTGATTTTATCCAACAGTTCAATAAACAAGAAGTGTTTCATGTTAAATAACTTCCATTTTAGATGCAATAGTTACTTACTTACCTAGCTTTTCTATTTTTGTGTGCAAAGTGAACAAACATCATGCTCTCAGACAAGCAGAGAAGCACTGCGGTTCTAATATATATCAGCATTCTTGCAAAAACACTTGCCCGATCAAATTAGTGGACCAAAATAATCTGTTTTATAATATAATACAATCATTTTCACCAGTGATCTGAGACTTTTGGACCCCAATGTCTGTCAGGACTCATTAATGCAGTTCCCATTTGCACATAGTAAATAAAATTAGCAAAAAAAAAAAAGGTAAAGACACAGAAGAGAACAGGAGGAGAGATAAATAATAAGAGGAAGAGGAGATTATTTAAAGCTCTAGCCCTCTTGCCTGTTTAACACTCTTGTTAGTGGTAAACAGGCATGATGCAGTGACGTGGGATGACTTGACATGCCTAAAAATGGTTTCAATGAGATCTTCTCACACATCCCATCATGCATCTTGCTTTCTCTCTTCCTTAAGCACCATGAGATTCTGTTTCTTAAATGCTCCAGTTCCTCCTCCTGCCAAACCTCACATTGAAGGACTAGTTAAGCATTTCTCTGAGGATTCAGTAATTCTAATTCCACTCGTAATTAAAGGGAAACATTTACCTCCTCTCTGAAGGTGCGCACTTGTTCTTTGCAGCCTGGAAGTCCTTGGATGAACTCAATCACCTACAGAATAACAATGAGGATTAGAGGAGGTACAACGCTGCAGTTTACAACCGCGGAGTTCAAAACTAATCAGCTGACCTTAAATAAAACTTGCATTAATTTAACAAAGCGTAACAGGAGGGATCTGGAGATCTGTGTACCTCATCCACGCTCCACGCTGCCACTTTACCCGCCGTGATGCCCGCCACAGTCGGAAGCAGCTTGCTGTGCTGATCCCAGCAGTGAGGCATGCTGGGAGACGGGCTGGAACATGGCATGAATACAGACTGGTGCAAAGCCTGCTGCAGAGTCAACTCTGAGAGAGAGAGAGAGAAGGAAGAGTTATTAAAGAGCTATTGTGCCCTTTTACCAAGTCTTGATGTTGTTTTCAGGCTCTAGAACAGGTTTTCCTGCTTGAATGTTGATTATTTTCCTCATATTCTCCATTGTTGCGGCTCCTCTTTTCCCAGTCTGTCAGTAACGCTCTGTTTACTTCCTGTCTCTATTGAAGCCCCTCTTTCTGAAAAGCACACTGTGCTCTGATTGGTTGGCTGGAGCAGTGTGTTGCGATTGGTCGAGCGCTTCGAGTGTTTGGGAAATGTCCCTCCCCTTACCATAACCGCCTGTTTAACACACTACTAACTAACTCAAACAGGCCCCGCCCCTTTATTTTGCGTATAGCTTGGGAATATAGGCAGAAATTATAAAAAAATTAGAGATATTGTGATATGTTTGTGCCCAGAAGAAAACTTCTCAGTTACGACTGTGACCTTGGTACCGTAAGAAAGGAACAAGACACTGCATTAAATTCATCTAATGAAAATCAATATCCATCCATAATCCATTTTCATGAGGACTAGAGGACACACAGGTCTGCTATAGTTACATTATTACAGCTTTGACTAGAATAGGCAAAAATGAGTCCACAATTAAATTTACAGTAAAAGATATTAATGATCAACATCCAATTTTTTTTATTTTTTTTACAATCACCAGGACACATTTCTCAATACTTAGGTCACTTTTTCTACACTCTTTACACAGTGATCACAGCATCAGTCTATGTGAGGTAAACTGTGGATCCTTTATCATTGCTTTGACACAAAATGCATTCAATGCCGACATCTTTCAATTGACATGAATTCTTTTCTCACTTAGACACAAACATCACCAAAACTCAATGACCCTACAGGCCACAAATTGCACACGTTTACATTCTCTGTTCAAAACTGTTAAAATTAAGTTAAAAACCTAACACAACACAAAAATGTATGAGAAATTTGCACCATTTCTACAGCAATACCATATTGAAATATATTCTGAATCTAAGAAATCCCATGCTATCAAAGCAATTAGATGAAACTGAACACCAACACGTCTTTTTTAGTTTCATTACCATCCAGTCAAAAGGGGGAAAACTTAGGAATAATTTTGTACTGTAATGTAAACATGGTCCATGCAACATATAATGCAGTGAACTATAAGCAGTAGAGTGTCATTCTTGTTCTGTAAATACATATTACAAAGAAAATATGATGCAATGCTACCCAATGTTAGTGTTTTTTAGGTTTGTGTTTTATGATTGATAAAGTGTGTTTGTTGGGTGAAACCTTTGTTAGTGATTTGATTTGAGACATGGATGGAGTGTTTTGACCGTTTTAGTGCATTTTGAATGTGAAAGTGAAGCTGAAAGTTGACCTTAAGTATTATGAAATGTGTCCTAGTAATTGTAAAAAACTGTAATATCAACAATACCAAGTACAGTCAACATATACTACACATAAACTGAGTTGGCAAAATATAGTGCACATAGCATAAAAATGTTTTGTTGCACACAAACTTTGACAGGTACAGTATACACACGTTAAATATGGTGCTCGTCAGGGCTAATGGATGCAGTCTACATTCTATGATAAAGAATGTAAGTATAACTTATCTTTAATAATATTGATTTACTGACACCAGAATCATGGCTAGTAATGTTGTCACAATATCAGTTTCAATAGTCAGTACCTGTGCAAATAATGGATATCAACTCTGATACCAAAGGCACAAAAAAATTACTATTCATATTAAACAATTATAATAATAAAAGTAGTTAAAAATACTTTAAAAATGTTAATGATGAATGAAAACAACTGTATGTAGTGAAGTAGTATTAAACAAACATGTATATACAGGTGCTGGTCATATAATTAGAATATCATGAAAAAGTTGATTTAATTCAGTAATTCCATTCAAAAAGTGAAACTTGTATATTATATTCATTCATTACACACAGACTGATATATTTCAAAAGTTTATTTCTTTTAATTTTGATGATTATAACTGACTAATGAAAATCCCAAATTCAGTATCTCAGAAAATTAGAATATTACTTAAGACCAATACAAAAAAAGGATTTTTAGAAATGCTGGCCAACTGAAAAGTATGAACATGAAAAGTATGAGCATGTACAGCACTCAATACTTAGTTGCGGCTCCTTTTGTCTGAATTACTGCAGCAATGCGGCGTGATGGAGTCGGTCAGTCTGTGGCACTGCTCAGGTGTTATGAGAGCCCAGGTTGCTCTGATAGTGGCCTTCAGCTCTTCTGCATTGTTGGGTCTGGCGTATCACATCTTCCTCTTCACAATACCCCAGAGATGTTCTATAGGGTTAAGGTCAGGCGAGTTTGCTGGCCAATTAAGAACAGGGATACCATGGTCCTTAAACCAGTACTGGTAGCTTTGGCACTGTGTGCAGTTGTCAAGTCCTGTTGGAAAATGAAATCTGCATCTCCATAAAGTTGGTCAGCAGCAGGAAGCATGAAGTGCTCTAAAACTTCCTGGTAGACGGCTGCGTTGACCTTGGAGCTCAGAAAACACAGTGGACCAACACCAGCAGATGACATGGCCCCCCAAACCAACACTGACTGTGGAAACTTTACACTGGACTTCAAGCAACGTGGATTCTGTGCCTCTCCTCTCTTCCTCCAGACTCTGGGACCTTGATTTCCAAATGAGATGCAAAATTTGCTCTCATCAGAAAAGAGGACTTTGGTCCACTGTGCTTTATTAAATCCAGAGTCAACGCAGCTGTCTACCAGGACACTTCAGAGCACTTCATGCTTCCTTCATTTTCCAGCAGGATTTGCACCTGCCCACACTGCCAAAAGAACCAAAACCTGGTTCAGTAACCATGGTATTACTGTGTAATTACTGTGTGATTTGATGTAATATTAAAATTTTCTGGGATTTTGATTTTGTGGGTTTCATAAGCTGTAAGCCATAATCATCAAAATTATAACAAATAAAGGCTTGAAATATCTCACTTTGCATGTAATGAGTCTATATAATATGTTAGTTTCACCTGTTAAGTTGAATTATTGAAATAAATAAACTTTTTGATGATATTCTAATTACATGACCAGCACCTGTAGCTTCAAAACAAGTAAATAATCATTAATAAAGAAGAACAAAGAAACTCGACTAGAAAACAACTAAAACGCTGTATTCTGCTGCCAGGCCAGTAGTTGGTAGTAGTAGATGTCACTTTATAAAGAAACACTACACGCCTATAGACTGAACACGTAATATGCATGTTCATAACGTCACAGTTTTCACAAATAACGTCACCATTTTCACAAATTTTCACAGTTTTTTTTAAAAAACTGTGTAGCATAAACAATCCCTCAAAATAAGTAAGCAAAGTTACTTATTCCTTCCAGTTTGTTACCATGGTTACTTATTAGTTACACATGTGTCTCCTTGTTCTGTTCTGTTCTGTTCACTATCGGTTCTAATTTTAATGTTTTGCAATGTTATGTGTGTTTTTTCCCGTTGGATTGATTTTTCTGAGATTATTAACTCTTTCTCCAGCAGCGGTTTCTTTTTTTAAAAGTTGCCAACGTTTTTGGTCATTTTCCACAAAATCTTTTCATGGCCCCCCAGAATATTTTGTTGTATGAATATCTGAAAAAGCAAATTTATCAAAAGAAAGAACATAGCCTCTGTTTTAAACAAAAATGCATTCATGCATTATTTTCTTATCAGCACTTGAATATAGGTACCGGTAAGTTTCATAAAAAAAAAGCAACATTTTGAGCAAAAAGCTGCAAAATCCTGTTTTCGTCAAAGACTTTGTCCAGATGGGATTCAGAACAATGATCAAATCCCAGCGGAGTAGATCGAGTCCATCAACAAACCCTAATGCTTGCACAGTCCTATAGCTCGTTCTGGGTCGACAATTCATTCAGTAACATTCAGCAGTTTTGATTTACATGCTGTTCAATGTTATTTTACATATGCATAGGATTACATATGTTATCGCTGGTTTCTGCTGCTTCTTTTTCACTAGCGAAAAAGTTTTGTTTTGATCTGGAGATTCAGCACTTTTTTAGAAGATGTGTAATATACCATATAACAGTGGAAACATGGATTGCCAAAAAAATTTGACAGGAAAATGTATTCTCAAAATTGTGTGCTTTGAAATTTGACAGTAAAAGTAAATCTTGTTCATAAATGACAAAAATTATTTTCCTTATTTGTGCACTTCACCTTGTGGGTGTTGCTATTTTTTTCATTTGTTCGGAACAGCCTTATGAATAAAGCAGCCTTCTTGCGGTGCCAAAAGCCATGTAAATTCATCAGCTTCTCGACTGGTACACAGTCCACTTTAGTGCGGCATGCACAGCGCTCATGAGCCGTCGTGCTCCGTGCTAGAGGACAAACACTGACACAACACCCTCCCCCACGCTAGCCTTTCATGGCTAATTCACTCTGACAGAGTCTTTCTTTGAAGTTGGAACAAAAAGGAACTGAGCTGCGCTTCCTAAAAGCATCATGAGCCCAAGTGGATCATGGAGACCATTGCCACCAATGTTATCTACAATCAACTTAGCTCACGATGCTTTCGGGAAACACAGCCCAGAACGTTTGAAGAAAGCGTGCTTATCTCAAGATAATGTCAATACAGCAAAATTAAATCTATCTGCACTTAAAGATCAGACAGCACTTATATTGAATAAGAAGTTGTGATCTTCTATAAATTAACCAAGGGCTGACGCCAGAGGGCAGCACTGAGTCATGTCATTTACAGGACATTCGCGCGGAAGAATAGAAGAATGCCAAGTTTAGATCAAGAACCAAAACACTGATGACAGAGAAGGATGTGCTGCTTTTTTACTGGTTTATATCCACACTCTTCTTCGACTACTGCACAGAACATAACAACTGTGTACTGCCACCTAGTGGACTCTTCTGTCTCAACATTCACCCTGCGCATGTGCTGTTGAACGCGCAAACCGTCCGCAAGGACACCAAAATTGGGTTGCACCCCGACGGTGTGATTGGACATTTGCTTAAATTACACTCACTGCTAATTTAAACGCAATCGTCCTAAATCGTGCAAGTGAACTGCTACTGATGACCTGTGATTTTGTTTTCTTTTGAACTTTCGCAATATATATGTGCGGCAGACAGATGCAAGTGACATTCTGTGTTGATGCTTTGAACCAAACCAAATGTTCAAAAACAAAAGTATAAAAATGGGGTGAACAACTATTTATTTTGCTGCCATCTCCTGTGTCACCGTAGCAATAGCTGTCGCTTTGATGATGCAAATGTAAAGTGGTTCTGGGCACAAAAAAACACAATCGCAGATGAAGGGGTGCAATCAAACTCCGCTTCGGACTAAGTGTGAAAGCACCCTTACATTCAGTCCTTGACTTCTCAAGAAAAAACATGCTCGTACTTCAGTGTGAGTAGCGCTCTTGTAATGACACTGAGGTGAACGAGAGCAGTCAGTACTGGATAATCACTGCACAGTTATAGATGCTCAGTTTCTGACATTCATTAACAGAGCACATAGCCAGTGGGAACCATCTGATGTCTGTTATATATAAACACATAACTGTCTCTGATAATGGCCCTATCCATGTCATTAGCTATCATAAAAGCACTTCCTCAAGGGAATTCATAAAAACCATGATGCAGAATACATCAAGATATCTAAGTGGAAATAGCGTATGTTTGTTCTCACAGTCTACTAAACCTGGAGGAAACTCTCCTAAATCATCCTCTAATGGATTCCAGTGAAAAAGTAAAAAAAGACATGAACTTGCACTCGAAACTCTAAAAGACAAATGAAGTGGCAACGAGAGTGCATATATCAGGTTATGTCTCTGCAGTGTGTTTGTTTCATATAATTATTGAGGCACAAAAGTCACAATTATTTATATAGTGCTTTATGCAATACAGCTTGTTTCAAAGCATCTTCACAGTAATAAACTGGAAAATAACAGTGTTAATGTTGCAGTGTTTAGTTCATCAATAAAAAACAACAACACATTAATTCAGCTGTAAAGCAGCTCTACAGAAGAAAATAGTGTAATTGTTCACATCAATTCAGTTAGGGTTGATTAAGTTCAGTTGAATAATAGTGTTTATGTTGCAAAGTTAGTGTCATTATTCAGTTAAATTCAGTTCAAATATTTGATTGTATCAGTGCAGTTAAATCGCTAATATTACAGAATTTTATAAACAGTTTAGTTTTTTTTAGCATATTCTATATTAAAGTCTCATGTCTCATTATTACCGCAGTTCAACAATCAATTAAAACAATATTGACAGAATGAATATCTTCTTTTGTGTCCTGCTGTTGTGAAAGGACATGAGGGTGAGTAGATGAGTTTTTTGGGGTGAACTATCCCTTTAAATTCACCCCAATGCTCTTTTAATTGTGATTATGTGCTAAAAGAAAATTGAACATTTTATCCAAAATATTACGGCATGTATGATGGGGAAATGCACTGCATAGTGGGATTGACCCATTTCCTCAGAAACTCCCACAGTTCCACTTAACTTCTGGCTGGATTAACCGTATTTAAGCATATGCCCAGGTGCACACATATCTCATACATGTTCACAGTCTCCAGGCCAGTTCACTCCAACACATTTAGGGCTTAATCTAAAGGTTTTTGGTCCGCAATCGCATTCATCATCAACACATCTGTCCTAACTGGCACTTTCCCACCACACTCAAGCAACTCCATTGTCTTACAACCCACTCGAAACATACAAACAATCCCTGAGGCCTGCAAGAGCTGCCTCCAAACCGTCTGTGCTCACGACACCATAAATCACCAGATCCACATCCCAGCAACCGCTCTCTGCTGCTTTGAGTCCGGCTTCACCGCTGGATCCTTCAGCGCATCTTAGAGGAACCGTGTCAAAGTTACATCCCCGGCCGAACACCCAAGGCCCTGCCACACACCCGGCAGCCGCTCATGCAGGTTTGCATTATTTACCATCAGGGAGAGTCCTGGCTGTCGTCATCTTCAGACTGGATCACTGCTCTTCAACTGAACCTCTGCAAATGATCCAGGATGAGCCAAAAGGCCTGATATACTCACGGCAAAGTTATTTTTCATTCTTCGCTTTGAGGTAAAAATAGGTTTTCCTTTTCAGTGTCATACTGTGAGCGAACATCCCGATGGCGTCCACGCTGCTGAGAGCGAATATTAGATGAATATGTAAATATGTGCTGCACTTGACTAAATGAACACTGAATAAAAATGCCAGCGGTGAGAAAACAGCAGTTCAGAAAGCATCTGATAATTTTTTTTGCACCAGCTCTGTGATTCAGCGCTCCAGTCATGTCATGTCATGTTTATTTATACAGCACTTTATACTATAGATTGCTTTAAAGCAGCAATTTTACTGTATTAAACATGAGAAACAGTGTCAATGTCGCTTTCAGTTACAATTTCAGCTTCAGTTTCTACTATAAAGCGGTTCTCCAGTGTGTTCATGTTTTTACTTGCGTCTGAACAGAAGAAATGAACCGGAGAAGATGTACACCTCAAAGAGGGCGGAGCCTCAGAACCACGCCCACCTCTTACATCATCATCGCCACAGACCAATGGGAGTTCAAAGGCGTTTACCAACCAAAGCAAAATTTTCCATAAAGTTTTCTTATCGAACTCCCGAAACAAAATCCAAAAGAACTTGATTTTGGTCCGATTTTGTTCGTTCTTCGATTTCACTTGAAGTATATCGGGGTGCACGTTGCACCTCTCTTCATCTCACTTTGAAGAAGTGCGTGAAGCAGACACACTCTGTCAGTTCAAATCTAGACTAAAAACACATCTCTTTGGCCTAGCATACACATAACACATTATAGACTTCTATAATTAGGCTGCATAGTTTAGAACAGCCGGGACCGGGAACACTTCCCGTAAATCCTGATGTACTTGGTACATCATAAGAAGGATGGCGTCTACGCTAATATTAGTCTCTCTGTCTATCCCGAGGTTTACCGCTGTCCACCGGAACCAGGCCGTATCCAGATCTGATGAAGGACCAGCGCCAGGACACGACGATGCCGCTGACCTGAAGTGTCAACCAGTCTCTCCTCCTCTCCACTCCGACTTCACCAAACCGGAACTGGACAAATACTCTGATTCATTCTGACTTCTGACCTGTAATGCTCCTGAATCATAATCATACACTGTTCGCTCGTTGGCCAGAGGAGAACTGGCCCCCGACTGAGCCTGGGTTCTCCCAAGGTTTTTTTCTCCATTCTGTCACCTGATGGAGTTTTGGTTCCTTGCCGCTGTTGCCTTACCTTCTGGCTTGCTTAGTTGGGGACATTTAATATTCAACAATATTATAGATCTGCCTCAAAGGAGAACTCCGGTCAATTTTAACATTGAGCTCAATTTTTAGTAAATTTGGAGTGCTGTCAATACAGAGAACAACGACAAAAATCGGTGTTGCCTACACTGTTTTATCCTATTTTTAAAATTTGCACCCTATTGACTTGAATGGGGCAAGTTTTAAACCTGCTTTTATCCTCTTAACATATTTGATGTGTCATTACAAGTGCCCAGCCATGTTGAGTGATTCCTTAAGAGTGAACACGAGTGAATCTGACTGCAGTAGATGTGAAAGATATGAATAAAAATGATGTTATATCAGCCAGCGCAAATACCTGTATTTAGTTCCTGTTTTCGGTGGAAGTCCAAAGTAGTCGATTGTCGAGTTCACGCGCGTGATCATAGCAACTAAACCTATGCGCGTGAACTCGACAATCGACTACTTTGGACTTCTACCGAAAACAGGAACTAAATACAGGTATGTGCGCTGGCTGATATAACATCATTTTTATTCATATCTTTCACATCTACTGCAGTCAGATTCACTCGTGTTCACTCTTAAGGAATCACTCAACATGGCTGGGCACTTGTAATGACACATCAAATATGTTAAGAGGATAAAAGCAGGTTTAAAACTTGCCCCATTCAAGTCAATAGGGTGCAAATTTTAAAAATAGGATAAAACAGTGTAGGCAACACCGATTTTTGTCGTTGTTCTCTGTATTGACAGCACTCCAAATTTACTAAAAATTGAGCTCAATGTTAAAATTGACCGGAGTTCTCCTTTAAAGGTGGACGATGATGAAATTGTTTTTTGTATTATTTTCATGTTATCACTGTGAAGCTGCTTTGATACAATCTGTATTGTAAAAAGCGCTATATAAATAAAGGTGACTTGACTTGACTTTGCTTGTAGCTTGTCTGCTCACATCAAGTTCAAGAGACATCTAAAGATGTCATATGTTAATTCCTGTCAATGAACTAACTCTCAGCAATACTCATGTTTCTGCCTCCTCAGGATAAAACGCTTATGTTGTATTCCTCGTTTGCAAGTGACTTAAAATAAAAGCACCTGCTAATGATAATTTTTTTTGCTTGATTACTGTAAAAATGTTTTACAGTGTCCTGGCCTAAAATATCAATCCACTTTTATCTGCTTTCAGTAGAATAAGTGCACAGACTAAAAGAGCTTGATTTATCAAGGAGAAGATAGAAATAAACTCATTGTATCTGCAGCATTTGGGGTTTGAGTTTAGGATGTTTTGACCCGAGGTGCTTCAAGTATTTTGACACTGCTAAGCTGCAAAAACCTTCTTCATTAACGTCCTCATCATTTTTTCTTACATTACAATTAAATGTGGCTCAAGCCCCAGAAGATTATCCCTCGCAACACCCACGATGCTTCAAAGTCCACCCTCACATCTTCCACTCTCCGACTGCCTCTGCGACCGGACGGAGCTAAAAAGCTTTTAAGCCGAGGAACAAAGACCTGCTGTTTGAATCCAACCCTCTTCCTCATTAGTGACTAAACCTTTAGAGAGGATGAGGGAGAGACCAGCTCATCTGGAAGGAGACACAACCCCAGCAAGAAACAGAGAGATGGAGTGAGTCATCACAGAAATAAATAATTTCAGCTCTTCTGCAAATATGAATCACATCATCAATGTTGACTTTCACACGCTTCAGACTGTTGCTTTGTGTAACCGTTACCTTAGGTGGCCCCTTCCACCTGATTTAACCAATAAAGAAACAGTTTTTGCACGTAAATATATTATGAAGATATACTGAGGGCGGTGTAGATCTACCTTTGGTTTCAGTGACTGATGACACCTCACTCTCCACTTCCTCTTCCTGCGGCGGCTCCTCCACCTTACGCACTTTACAGGGACGACCAACCCTGAGGGAGAACATCATCACGACATCATCACTTCAACATGATATCATCACTTTAACATGACATCATCACTTCAACATGACATCATAGTATGGTAGTATGGGATATATGAGGTCAGAACAGCATCCCAGCAAACTTGTGTTTTAAGTACGCTTTTCTAACGTTCACATTAAGTTATGAAAATTTTATTTCTGAATGTTCTTTGAGCGTTTTTTGTGGCTATACGAACATTAAGGAAAGATTAAGGGGCGTTGAATTATTAGAAAAATAATGCACACCCGAGCTGGTAATCCGGCCGTGATGGCCCAGAGTCAATTATTCCGCTTATGCTACGGTTATCTCACCTCAAAACATTGTTCAGATGATGTATTTCAATACATTTGTCAGGTTTTTGTCCTTAAAATGCTATTGTGTGTGGGACTAATTTCTCACGCATCTCATCCCAAACCTCCGTTGCCAATTCCAAAACGTCATTTTAGAGCTAGTAATGGAGGCTTAAGCCACTGATAGCAGACTAATGCAGATATTAGAGAGAGAGAGAGAGAGAATTACCTCAGTCTGTCTCTTTCAACAGTGCTCGGCTCCAGCGTCTTCTAATAGTGAAACTATGTTTATCTGCACATCGCTAGAGAGAAACGCCATGTAGCTTTTAAGTTGCTAAACTATTTTACTGGTAAAATTGTCAGAGCAGCGCTGACAACACACGAGTGTGTCTGTACTGTATGTGCGTGCGTTTGAGTGGGAGAAAGAGCGTGAGAAAGATGTGCTTTTCCATAATAACTGACAAATGCATAATAAAACTTTAATTTTGTGCCAAAAAAAACCTTGGAAATATTTTGTCGTTTTTATCATATGGTGTTTGCTTGGTCAGTGTTGTTGTGGGCTTTGGTTCTGAAGGCCGTAAGGACCTTTGAAATAACTGAAATCATTTGGCGGAGTGATAAAGAACTGTAAAGCGGTCGAGACCTGCTGGAACTACTTTAGCAGTGCGTTTCCATGAAAATAATTGCACACATTAGACTGTCAACCAATCAGATTCAAGCATTTTGAGCAAACATTCAATTAGCGTTATTTCGAGAGAACCTTGCCTGAACAGCTTAAGTTCTGATAACGTATTTTCTACATCTGTGGAACGACTTACTGCATGCCAGAACAGCCATTTTCATTTCTAATATAAAACTGGACACCACTCATTGAATTAAACATGCAACATACGGTCATGTGGCCACAGTATGCGGATGCTTACAGGTTCAGATTGTGCAGGCAGTATAAAATGTACACTGCACAGTATGCAGTGAGCTAGTATGCTAGTATTGCATTTCGAACACAGCCAACGGCTTTGAAGGGCTTACTAGACGATGTTTCAGATACAAGGATCATCTGCTGAGCAACATCTGCACAAATATTCAAGTTGAGGTATGATTTTGCATACATTTCATGTGTAATATAAAGCTCATTATGCAAATCCTTTCTGTACAGTAAACAGAACGTTCTCAAAGCTATTTCTGAACAGCTGAACAGGAGAAATGCAATCTCAGGATAAACAAGGAAGTGTATATTCCGAGATGATGGAGAGAGCCATAGAATGGACCAAGTCATCGCAACAGATTGTGTGTAAAATAAAGCTTTATCGACTAACAGGTCATTATGTCAACAGCGCACCGAGAAGCATCATTTGACTCTCAGTAAACAGTGAATCAGCCTGTTAGACGGTGTCAAGGACAGCTGTGTGTGTTCGTTTGCATGTGTGTGTCAGATGATCTTCTGTTTGCAAACAGACAATTAAGCATTCATTACACATTTCCCTGGACATTTTAAACTCATTACTGCAATGTGAAATCATTTCATTCTCATTATTTGTATATTAGTTATTAAATCGTCATGATAGTGTTTTGTCGTCACTAAAAAACACTGTAAACGTTTGATTTTCCTTCACCAAGTGAGTGACTGAATCTAACCTTCGCTTGGTCTCTGTGACGACAGGCTTCTTTACTGTCGTTTCCATGGCAACGGTTGCCGTGCTGGGCTTCTCCGGGTGAGATGGGGCTGGGGTGACGGGTTTGCTGGAGAAACAGAGGCGAGACAGTGAGAAACGAACACATCACTAAAGGTGTGCAGAAGGCCAGACATGACAACGTCCTCAGTTTTATCTCAAACAACACAGGTGTGGCTTTCAGGGCCTGTTATGACGTGATAAGCAAATCAGAAGTGTGACTATGCTAATTTATGCTAATGTATTTGCATGAGCAAGTGTTACTCTTTACTGAGCACGCCTTATACTAAATAAATAAATATATTACATTTCTAGACTATAATTCAAGTAGCCATAATACATTTGGCGCATTTTCCATTTGATTTTTGCCCACTTGGAATGTTATTCAAGTTTTTTGCACCAAAAATGTCATAATTTTAACTGGTAAGTGTTGGCCCAGATCCGGCACACATCTGGTAAGGGTGGAATCCAGATGTGGGACGGATCTGGGCCGACACTATGTTGCTGTCTGGGAAGCTAAACTAATCTAAAAGTAGGTGAATAGGGTTAGGAGGGTTTGAATCGTTAGATACTTAAGAGTATTGCTTGAGTTGCATGTAGTTGAATGTAAAAGAGAGATTTGTTTACCTACAATATATAGGAAAAATACAGTGAAAAAGCTTAATCGACGCAATCATATGAAATGATTCCTGAATCCTGAGTGATCTGATTTCATTAGTTGTGTGTCATCTCACACCTATAATGGAAGATCAGCCAATGCAAAGGGAATATCTGGGTCATATGGGGTTAAATATGAACGTACAGACACTGCCATCACAGCCTGACGATGTAGTTTTGTATTTGGATCATCCAAATTGCCATTGAACTGTTGTAATAATCAGTGCTTATTAGTGGATAGGGATGCACCGATATAAAAATTTTGGCCGATGCAGTTAATTGATAATTCTTTATATTTGAAAGGCGATAGCTGATATGTTGGCCGATAAATCTAAATCCAAATTTGTATATAGAGCCTGATTACAAAAACAAAAGCCTCACGATTAAATTCATGTCTCAAGCACACGATTATAATGATGTTCTCATCATAGTTTTATGTAGCCGATATGACAGATGCACGTGTTGTACTGAACAGTATTTTCCTTTTTTGAAGTGACTCCAATCATATTTCAAGAAATTCAAAAACATAAACAGTGCTCAACAAGTGCCTCAGCTGAAGGAAATAATACATTATTTATCGGCTTTAATATATCAGACACATTTTCTTATCAGGCCGATAACGATAACATTCAAAATGAGCATATATCGTCCGATACCGATGTGGTGACAGATATACCGTGCATCCCTAGTCTAGGACAAATTAAAATTCTGAGAACACATTTGACAATGACAACTAATTTTTTTCTGTGTTTTTAATGCGACTGTTGTGCCATAATTTCATGTCAATCTCGGAGGAATGACATAATGGTTGCATGCTGGTCTGTTTTTGTAGTGACGTACCCTCGACATGTACCCTCCCTTAAGCATCACAATGAACAAAACAAACTGTTATTGGTCGCGCTTTACATGTCAGTCAGACGACCACTAAGTGGTCACAGAGCGTTTCTTCTCTGTAACCATTTACAAAGTAAGTGTATGATACCTAGGTAAAAGTTGTGTGCTGTATTCAAGCCTCTAAGTTGGAAGTTTCCAGACGTGAGTTTCCATCTCTGACATGGTTAGCAACATAAAAGATCCAATGAATAGGCCAGAGACATCATGAGCTGACTTTGATGTAATAATAAGAGGTTATTCAAACGGCGTGTCTGTCAGCTGAAGGCGCAGCTCGAAAGTGTAGACAGCTTCATTAATTATAACCGGAGTCATTCAGTTTTAATGCATCGCAAAATGCCACTGACATTGAGTTAGAAACCAAACAGCCGGTCTTTGCTACTGTACCTTTAAAACCATGTAAACCAAATCAGTTATGGACAAAGCCTGCACAACTATCACAAAACACACTGTCATTTATCACCGAGAAGAAACAAGAGGACAGAAACCTTTCAACAGGATGATTTGTGTCCATTGTGTTATTATTGTGTCCTGTGGAAGACGTGTAAAGATCATGTTGATGATGATAAACATCACGCAGGGGGGTGCAAACTTATGTACTTAACTATTAATGCAAGATTGAGCTCATGGTTTTTGTGTCATAATCATCGATATTTCCCGGTCAGTTAAGCAGTTTTCCATCATAGAGGCCTTGTGAATATTTAAACAGATGTCCTCTGAGAGACGAACACTCACTCATTAGCGTCAGCTGAAGTCTCTGCGCTGGGTTCTGCTCTGCGCGGGCGGCCCACTCCGGTTCCCGGCATCTCTCCGCTCAAGCGATCCGGCAGAACAGAGTCCTTATTAAGGTTGATATCAGAATATGGGCAGCCCACAGCACTGAAACACCAGGAGGCATGGGTCAATTTACAAACATGACTCGCTATCATTGTAGTTTATTAGCTGTGTTGTATCTACGCTGAAAAAAGTGATTTTCTTCCTCAGTATTATTGTCTTATTTTCCAGTACAAATATTACAACATTCTTAAAGCAAGATACATTTACTGGAGGAGCGCAATGACTTAAGATATCTTGTTTTCGAGTTGAAGATTAAAACTAGACAAAATACATGCCAATAAGGGTCAGGAAAATAACATCACATGTTTTTTTAAATGGAAAAGTCTTGGAACAACACATTCAGTCCAGTGTAAGTGCATTACTGTTGTTTTTACAAACTGTGAGACGAGTTGAAATTATTTTCTGTTATCGACAGCAGGTCACAGACTGCACCCATAAATCTTGAAACCAGAACATTCCTTTAAAGCATTAAAGAAGAATCTGACTAAAGGAAAATGCAATGGACCTGGACATCAACATGCAGCTCAGCTGTTTTCAATCAAGTCCAGTTTCAGACAGAGCTCTCTGAGCCACTGGCACATGATATTATGATGGATATCAGTTTGCCACAAGGCAAAGAACAACATGCAACATCAAAACAGTAGATTATGTAAAGGCAGTTGTTTTGTCATCCACATGTTTTGCCCCTTCTGAGAAAATGACCCTCATATATATCAGACCAAAACTTCATGTGTGTATATACTGTATGTATAAACAGGCTTTGGACAGCAGCGATGCTGAAGACAGAACACACACACGCACACACGCACACACGCACGCACACACACACACACGCACCTGTGGTGTCCAGAGTAGCGGGCTCCTTTAATGTGACCCACACCCTTGCAGCCTGCCGTGGGACAGCCGCCCTGCTCAGATGTCTCAAACATGTCCTGAGGAGCTATGAAGACACACACACACGCACAAAAACACAACACATATTATATATCATCCTCACTCTGGAAACCACAAAATCAGCTGACATATACAGCATACAGTTTACAGCACTGTCGAGTTTTACAGGACTGTTTTTGATAAGGGATTACCCACTTAGTGTTGCTAGGGGAAAATTACAGAGCCGCGGGTTGCGTTGGTTTGGGCTGCTTTTATAAAGTACCCCTGCTGCAAAATGGTTTAGACAATGAAAAATTAAAATAGATAATTTACTAGTGTGTGAAAACGTCCTTGAAATGAATACCTGTTAGCCTAATGACAGCTGAAAGAGCTTGTGAAGGAGAGACGGCATGGAGTTTGGCAAACTAGAGGTTAAGTGAGTATCGCAAACATGAGGAATTTTACAGCAGATTCACTGAGTTTGCCATTGTAGAATAATTGCACATTGATGCTTGTGTGTAGACAAAACAAAAGTGAAAGTGAAGAGTACCAAAAGTTAAGTAAAGAGAAAAGAGTATGTAGGCTATTAATAGTGGTCTTACACTGAGATCAGAAAATATCAGAGGAATTCAATTTAATGTGTGAATATATATATATCTTTTTTTTAAAAGACAGAATTTTATGGATGGCTATGTCCATGTGTCGGTCCGAATGCGATGATACGATGTCCTACCTGCCTGTCAACCTATGCATTTCCACACCTCCACGCACCTGCTCACAGAAATGACATGACATCACAGACAGCAACACAGTGTCGGCCCAGATCTGGTAAACGTAGATTCCACCTGTGCCAGATGTGGGCCGGATCTGTGCCGTCAGGGTCATCCGCGCGTTTCATGATGAGGCTATGCAGAGTTGTGGACAGACAGTCGCCGAGTGCCACAAATAAACAGCAGCAGCCGTTTACAGTTCGCTTATGCTGCGTTCATGCCATGTCCTAATTACCGTAATTAAGAGATGGCAACCCATGACGTTCTACTCGAACGGTTCATGTCCTCAGACTCGGATTTATGCGATTCTATGGCAACACTATTACAATGAACGAAATGAATCTGCAGCAATCAGTTGGCACATGCTCTTTAAGTTGTTTGTGTTCATTATTATTGTAATGTTGTGTGCTTTATGACACAGGGTAGTTTAACGCCGTCTCTCGTGACGCTTTACAGACTCTGCTGTGAGCGTTCATGGGTTTTGAAGGAGGCGTGGCTTTGGAGTGGCTTTCCTACCCTATTTTTAATTATGCACAAACTTCATATCAACTAGTCTAGATAAAATCATCCAAATACATTTTAAAACAGAATAAATCAAAATCAAACTGTCAAGCTGTCAACTGTGATGTCAAGTTAATTTTCACTTCTCCTCTGCATTAGAGGTCTACACGGGTCCAAAAATTCGTACCCAAACCCGAAGAGACCCGTGATATGTGCTACATGGAACCGACCCGGACCCATCTATTATTTCAAAAGCTGGATCCGGACCCGTGCATATCCGAGAAATGCCATAAATGTACTACCCGGACCCGACCTGGACCCGTATATAATTTGAAACCTGGACCCAAACCTGGCGGGAAGACACAGACCGGACTGGACCCGATTGTCACATATTCCACACTAAATTGCTATTAACAAGTCAATAAACCAGTTAAGAAAAATAAAACTTTTTGTCTTACCTAATTTTAGTAATGTTAGCCGTCGTCTCCCTTCCTTGTACCTAACTGACTGTGATGCACAATCCTCCGACAAGAAAGTTCTCTCCATGTTATTCCTCTCGTTATTCCAAGCTTAATCCACCCATTATTTCAGCTTCAAAAGTCCACTTGATGTCACAAAATGAATGTTTGGAAATGTAAACTGATATGACACACTACAGCAAAAGATACTGTAACTGGCTTAAAACCATTTTTTTGGGTGCAAATACTAATGTGACTTTTGCACAGTACTGTATGTTTGAGCTAGAGTTTTTCTCTACTGTCGTCCATCCCTCTGAGGAGGGAGTTTCTTAATTTACATACATAATAGACTACTTCAGGCGGGAAAAAAAGTGGGGAACAAAACATCCCACTTTTTAATTTGTATTGCAACAGGGACTATTGTGCCACCCTTGGAGGCACACCCTTGGAGGCACTCACTACACGTTTTACAGGTAGGTAGTGGTTGAGATACATAAAACGGTGCTCCATTTTTCTTGTCTGTTGCCTTCTCTATTTTTATGATAGATACTATAAGTGTGTTTTGTTCAGATGGCATCCTGCTTCATTATCTGTCGTGCTTTGTGTGTAATGGAGTTAGAAGCATGAATAAGTCTCCTCTGTAAGCGGCTAGGCTGTACCAGATTAGGCAGAATGGAAAATGAACATCTCATGCCTACCTAGCAGCAGATGGAGATAATATTGATGTGCCTTGTTTCACATAGCTATATAGTGGTTGTTGAAAGAGACTGGGCAATGCCGTCTATCGAGTCCCACTCTTTTTCTGTCACCCTCTCCAATACAAGCTATGAAAATGGTATCAGTATCCTCCAATATTTGTATAGGGGTGAATGCGTCTCACTTCCTCATCCGTTGCCCTTTCTGGTACGGGGGTTACGGAGGTAGACCCTCTGTATTCACATATAATAGGCTGGGCTGAAGAGGAGAGTAGGTAATATGGCTCTCACTCCCTCATTGCCTTCACCTTCCTCCAGTACTGGCAGTTCAAGGGTGGTAGTGTTGTGATCCCTCTGTATTTTAAATAGGCTAATACAGATGAGGGTGGTGGGAAATACTGCCACTTGCGTCCCATGTTCGCATCTGTTGCCCTTGCCGGTACCAGGAGTTCAGAGGAAATTTTTATAAACTTTCTATAATCACATTCATGTAGACATGGAGTTGGAAACATTATTATTGGATAAGGCAAGGGAATGGGCTAGAAGGAATGGGTATGATCTTGAGTAGAGTCCCAGTTTCCTTTCTGTCGCCCACTCCAATAAAATAGCTATGGAGGTTGAACTTTGGGGTCTGCAATTCCACTTCATTGCTGGAACTGTAGGGGTGGGCAACTACCACACCGCGTTTCCTAACTACACACAACGCGACGCGGCAACACACGATAAAAGGCGTCTTTTCCATGTTAAACTGAGTTTTTGCCCTAACCAGCCGTGACAGCGACACGTGACGATTCTATTTTAGAAACGGTTTCTATTTTTCTGCGACGTTGCGCTGGAACAACAAACACAAAGTGTGGCAATGATCATCTCAGGTACTGTTTATGTGCTTTATTTAATGTTAAAAGCGTGTAATGTGACTGAATATCATTTATTGCTCCAGCTTTGTAGCTGTAAAAGTAACAATGGATAATTCTCCTCAGATCTTGAAATTAAACAAATGGAAACAAGAACGTACAAACTGTGAACAAACAAGTGTATTCTTTGACAAAGATTTTTTTATTAACTCAGTAGCCTATGTATTTGAATAATGTTTAAATGATATAATATTTGTGAATTTGATTATGTAGCCTACTTATCCATTTTCTTGTGAGTGCTGTCAAGATTACTCTCTGGTGCCATGCACTCGCCGCGAGACTCCGCCCACATACTGTTCTGATTGGCTGTTGGTTTTGATTGATTTTGACGCATCTCGCAGTTGCGTCGCGTCTAGTGTGGACAGACAAATTATTTGTTGCTGGAATCGCATCTGGTTAGCTGGTTAGGACACGGTGTCAGCTGATGAGGGCTACGTGGTAGAGAGTAGTGGAGAGAGGTGCTACGGTGCCCCTCTCTCTCAGAAGCCCCTCCGGTGTATATTTGAGGTAGTACTTGAGAGGACCCAAGACATAGATCCGGCCCACATCTGGTACGGGTATAATCCACATGTACCATATGTGGGCCGACACTGTTGCTGTCTGGGACTGCATCGGCTCAAGAGACCTGATTGTCAGGTAGAGCTTCCCTAGGGGTTCAGTGGTGAAAGGCTTTTGGTAAGAGGGCCGTTCTTTCCCTCTGGCCCCTTCAGTCTCTGTGCTCTCATGCCAGATTTCCTGAAAGCACTTTTTGCTGTCCTTCCTTAAGTAAGAGCGGGCAGTTGAGTGAGCCTGGCTCTCTCATTCGCCCTCTTCCAGTCCTAAAGGACGGGATGCTGATTTCTATGCTCCCTTTGGTTAGGTTGCCCCGAGGGTTCGGATGGTCGGAGTAGCAGTACTTTAGTGAATATGTGGTCTCCCTAGCCCTAGCTGCCCTATGTCACTAATGCTGGTTAAGTAACTAAAAGTTAGCAGACATTTGTTCAGTATGGCGCAGTGGGTATTGGGTTCCCATAGCACCAACACCATGAGGCAGCAGCCCGGTCTCACCCCAAAACGTCATATACTGACGGGTCTTGACCATACGTCAACATACGACGAAAAGGGTACCCCTATAACGTCAATATGAGACGCAGACATAAGCGCACCAGCAGCGCCTCCTAGCGGTACCCTAACGCATACCTAAACCCAACCATACCCGAATCGTCACATATGGACGTTAAAGGGTACCTTTTTCGTCGTATGTTGCCGTATGGTCAAGACCCGTCAGTATGTGACGTTTTGGGGTGAGACTGTGTTAGAGGCAGAGTTAAAGGTCCACTTTAAATGGGAGGGGTGTATGCAAAATGATATTTATTATTTTGATTAATGTATTTTATGATTCAAATCTTATTAATCTCTTCTTTATGAAATCTGGTCATTGATAGATATGTATTCATTTTAACATAATTATTAATCGTTATATTCTTTATTTTGCATTATTATTCTTTTACATGTTATTGATTTATTTAATAATTTGGTAACACTTTACAATAAGGTTAATTAGTTAACTACCTTAGTTAACATGAACTAAAAATGAACAACACTTCTTCAGCATTTATTAATCTTAGTTAATATTCATTTCAGCATTTACTAATACGTTATTAAAATCAAAAGTTGTATTTGTTAACATCAGTTTATCCACTGTGAACGAACATTAACTAACATTAACAAAGATTAATAAATACCGTAAAAAAATGTATGGTTCATTGTTAGTTCATATTAGTTAAAGTAACACCAGGTAACTTTCGCTCTCGGGGTCCCCCTACAGTTGGGAAACAGTATTGTCCTCTACTACTGTCGTAAACTCTGTCATCCTACATGCACGTGCATTTGTTGACAACCATGATAGCCCTGAACACTGTAGGAGTTCACATGCAGGTGTTCTGCTTGCGTCGCGTGTGAAATGTCTTCATCCAGGTACAGTGGCATATATTTCAGCATGTCATGATATGAATATAATTTCATGGGTTTTATTTTTTTTCAAACGACAAATGATTGCGATGCTCACGTTTACAAGCCAGCGTCATTATAGTAGCCTAGTCTATTGGTTACCGTTTTACTGAATCTATATGATACTTCAATGCAATGTGTGGAGTGGTAGATAATATAACCATATATCGTCAATATTATAATATCAAGCTACCATAGATGAATCTGCAAATTTTACAAATCGATTTGCATTATAGCCTGAGGCAAGACAAATAAACAAATATCACAGACATGTTAGGTATCCTAAACTATGATTTTGTACATCTTATATATTTACTTGCAAAAATGTAGCCCCTACCAAACTTGTACACGCCGTTTAGACATAGGCTTTCATTTGATATTTGAAAGTCCGCATCGGTCGGTAGGGTTGCCACCTTTGATTTGTGAAAAACCGGGACACTCAGATTATTATTCTTTTTTGGGGTCTGAGTTGTAGGTTGTAAATAGTATTTTCTTTGACACTGGTGGCTCATCCGATTTTGTTGTGTTATCCTCCTCGTCCGTCTCTCCCCCCATTTCACACAATAGATGTAAATAGACAGTTTTTAAAAAGCTAGCTAGCAACTAAACTCACACTGTATCATCTTGGATATGTGTTGATGCGCGCGCGCGACCGACCGACCGACCGACAGCACAGGCAGTTGCTAGGCGATAAGTTGAGCTTCCAATCAAATAAAAGTAAACGCCTGGCATTGGCCAATCCACTGTTTTACCCGTTTTTACCATGGTTTTTACCCGTTTACGGACACAGGATTGGATGTACTGTACACAACTATGAAGAAAACACAGTAACAGTAGACGGAAACGGTTTAATTTGAAACCAGGAAATTCTACGTTAGAAGTACATTTTCACAAAAAAACGTTTCCTTCAGCTCACGCCAGCAAGAAAACGCTAGCCCAATGTTGATCCTCGTTCTGCCTTTGATGCGATCACTTTCTCGTTTCCTCTTTTTGCTTTCCTCCGACAAAACCTTTGCTTTCTTGCTTTTCTGTGCTGCTTCGTCCATGACTATAACATTTGGCAAACAAACGCTAGTTTGGCTCGCACGTCCGATTTTAAGGAAGTGGGGGTGGTGGTGGAAGTGACGTATATGCCATAAAGCAGTCGAATTTTGTAGTTCTCTTTGTTCCCCGGTTACTACCCGAAACCCAAAGTTTAAAAGTACGATTAAAAACGCTACAGACCCCGTTAGGCTATAGCAGACGTGTCATTCAACCTATTGTAAGTCGATGTACCATCACAAGAGACTTGGAAATATATTGAAAAGTTACCTAGAGCTGCTTTAATACAATAACTAATGTTAACTAATGACCCTTATTGTAAAGTGTTCCCAATAGTTTATATATTTTCTACTTTTTGCTCTGAAATGTTTGATTATTTCCAAATGTTAAGGTCTTTAGTGTCTCTTCTGTGCTGTAAGATCGATTTCCCATCAGAATTTATTACGTGATGTACCTTTGTAGCAGAATATGTCTGTTTCCATCTCTGCAGACATGAGATAATACAATATCTGCAATATTCTCTTAAAGGTCTTAAAGGTGTCAAAACCACACCTCGTCTATCTTTGCAACTGTAGCATTTGACCGATCACGCCGACCTAGCCGTTACACCAACTAAGAAATAATGGATAAGTCTGTTTGACCTTTTCTTATCAGACCAAAACACAAGTTTAGGAGGATGTAAGTTTCCTGCATATATAGTCTCCGCTCTTATTTTGTTCTTCACTTCTGCTTCTTCTCTTCTATCTCTCCTTTCATTCTTCAAGTATTTTATTTATTTTGGGTCCTTCTTTCTTATTAGATACAATACTTTGGATTTATTATAAACTATTTATTAAGATATATTTAATTTTTGTTTAGACCTTTGTCGAGTCCGAGTCGAGTCCAAGTCCTTACCAATCAAGTCCGAGTCCAAGTCCAAAGGGGGCCGAGTCGGACTTGAGTCCGAGTCCTTAACCCTCTGGGGTCGGCAATCACGCCGGCATGATCTGCACACTTTTTTTCTTATCAGTGCAAAACAGACTCAAAATACTCTGTTGATTTTGATCTTACATAATCATGTTACACATCATTCAAAACTGTTAAATGTCTTCTTTTATCTGTGTATATATATATATATATATATATTCCTTAGACGTTATGAAATGAGATTGGAGTAAAAACATGAAGCCTAATGTAAACATGAAGCCAAAGCCTAATCATATATATATATATATATATATATATATATATATATATATATATATATATATATTAGGGCTGTCCGTTAAACGGCGTTAACGCAAACCCATTTTAACGGCGTCAATTTTTTTATCGCGAGATTAACGCCTAGCAAACTTTGTCGTTTTTTTCACATGCTTTTGCAACAACTAGTAACGTTATTAAAACTACAATACCACACCGGATCTAGCTAGACCAGAAACAAAACAACAGACACGCCGCACACACCTGTTTGGGCTTGCGACGCGAACCGGCCAAAGAGTGAACGAGAAGCGCAGCGCCGAGCCGTGTCTAGGACAACTGAGCGCGTCTAGCACATCGGACGCGCGCTTTCTCAGTTTATGGCCAGCAATAAAAACGCTGAATGGCGCCGCCGGTGTGTGTACACTCATAGACAATAATGTGTTCGAATTTTAAATACGAGGCGCTGCACGACGCGGCGCTTCTCGTCTGAACGTTACGTTTTGAGTGGATGAATGATGAGCGTGAGACGCCGAAATGGCAATAAGATTCTGAATGGAAAGTTTACTTTTAAAAAGTTGCCAAATGGTTCAATTGACAAGACCAAAGTGATCTGTGTGTTTTGTCGTTGTGAACTGAGCTATCATCGCAGCACGTAGTCGCAGCAGTCTGAACTTGATGGCCAAGCACACACACAGCTGACGCGTTTCTATAACGTTACCTCGTCAGTATTTCTTTCACCCTTTTATTGATGGACAGTGTTACATTGTGTGAGAGATTATTTGCTCCAAGTGAGAATGTTAGTGTGGAATTGAACACAGTATATGCCAATGTTGTTTTCAATAAAAAAAAAACATTTGCACAAAGCAAGCCGATCCACTTTTCCATGTTGATAAGAGCATTAAAATGAGAAAAAATAATGGGACAAAAAGAAATCAAGAGACATTTAGAATTGATAAAAATGTGCGATTAATCGCGAGTTAACTATGACATTAATACGATTAATCGCGATTAAATATTTTAATCGTTTGACAGCCCTAATATATATATATATATATTCCTCTAGTGTAGTGTACTGAAGTGTTCCTTTTTAACCATTTACAGGCTGTCCTCTATGCTATTGTAATTATTATTTACAAGGCACAGAAAAATTCGGCCCGATCCGCACTCTGGTGACATGTCCGAGTTAATTCAAAATTTGAGTCCGCGAGTACCCCAACTCTACTAAATGCCCCAGCTATAGATATCCAAAGGCCAAAGTTATTATAATTTTTTTGATAATTATTGACCTAGAGAGTCCCGAGGGGGACCGCAGGGATTTTTATCAAGGTTGAGCCAAAAACTCGAAATGAGGAGTTCTACCATGTGGTACGAATGTCGTCGGCGCGTGCGAAAAAAACAAACAAAAAAACAATCTCAACAAAGAATATATAACCTATTACAATATTTATTGTGTGAAATTATTTCTTTACATTTGTATGCAAATTAAGAAGTTGTGGCATCATTTCTACAATGACCAAATATTTTGACCCTAATAAGATTTAATCAAAAGTTGAGATAAAACCGTGAGCTAAAAATCATATAAAATATTAATACAGTACATAAATGTATTTAGAATGCATAAAGACATAGTATACACAAACTGATTTAAAGACTCATATATATTGTCTTTCACTGGTTTTCTCTCTTTTTTCACACTCATTTCGTTTCTCTCTCTCTCTCAGCAAGTCGGTCACATCCTGATGCCAGTTTCTGATTTCTAAGCATTCCTCCGATCCGTTTCCATGGACACAGAGGAAGGGAACGAGAACGAGAAGACGATTATCAGCCAGACTGACTGACGAAAAGCTTATTGTTCAACAGCATTTTCCCAGCATCCTCTGGAGCTAATAGAAGATATTGACAGGAGAGGAAGCCAGAGGTCTGTTAGACCTCCATCCTTCTTTATATCCACATAATTACTTCTCGATCTCTCTACGCTACAATTTTACATTAACAAGGAAAATGGCTGTCATGTAGAGGGTCTGAGGCAGTCAGTCTGTTTACAGATATGATACAGGGCACTGCTAGAGTGGCTATTAACTGAACAGTTATAGTTTTGTCTGAATCGTTTTCTTAAAAATAGTCAGTACTAAAAAAAAAAAAACCTAATCTAAAAACATCTATGTAAAATAGTCAAGACATTTGCACTGCATTATCCATACTCTTAGTCAGTGTCTTTTGTTGTTGTTGATTATTTGAAAGAAATATTGAAGGAAGTGCACTTAAGGCAGCATCCTAAAGGAAACTGAAGCTGGTAAGAGACCCATTGGGAACACATTAATTAGGCACCATCTCCATACTTCACACAAATAGCGCATTGCGAATGAGAGGCACAATGAATTCAGATGTTAATAGTATATAATACACTCAGTATATAATAAGTACATAAATACATTGTCCATTTGAAGTAGATGCAACTATTTTATTGATATTTGCAGTATTGAATTAAATCTATACTTAGTCTGTGTTCATGTCACGGTTCACGAATACCTAATTTGTTGCTATGGTTACTGATGTCATTCGTCATTCAGGTGTGTTAATTAATCCTCCTTGTTTGCGCGTGTATTTAAGTTGCTCTGTTTCAGTTGTCAGTGTCCGGTGTCGTCTATGTGTACGTGTTGTTGCAGTATTCCTGTCTTGATCTGCATTTGCCTTTTGTATTATCTATTAAAGACTTTTGACATTCATCCTCATGGTCATGTGCCTGTATCTACAACCACCAGTTGTGCCAGTTCAGCATGTCCTTCGCTTTGCCTAACCAGGCGCAATGTGACACACCGTGACGCGATAAAAGGCGTCTTTTCCATGTTAATCAGAGTTTTTGTTCTGACCAGGATCGACAGCGATAGGCGATGACTCTATTTTAGAAACGGTTTCTATTTCTGCGACGTCACGGCTTGAACAACAACATACAATAATAATCTCAGGTACTGATTATGTGCTTTATTTAATGTTAAAAGAATTGAATGTGAGTTTAAAAATCATTTTGCATGACCTTCATAGCCGTAATGAAAGTGACAAAGGATAATTTACATCAGATCTTTAAAATAAATGAAAGGAAATAAGAGCATTTAAACTGAACAAACACGTGTATTCAGTGACAAAGATTGTATCAGTCACTCAGAATGTAATTTTAGCTGTGATTTTTGATTGATTTGGTTGCAAGTGCAGTGCGTTTGCAGAGACTCCGCCCACACACTCTTTGATTGGCTGAGATTTTTGATTGATTTGGTTGAGTGCAGTGCTCTTGCAGAGAGACTCCGCCCACACACTCTCCTAATTGGATGTGATTTGTGATTGATTTGGTTGCGAGTGCAGTGCGTTTGCAGAGAGACTCCGCCCACATGCTCTTTGATTGGCTGAGATTTTTGATTGATTTGGTTGAGTGCAGTGCTCTTGCAGAGAGACTCCGCCCACACACTCTCCTAATTGGATGTGATTTGTGATTGATTTGGTTGCGAGTGCAGTGCGTTTGCAGAGAGACTCCGCCCACATGCTCTTTGATTGGCTGAGATTTTTGATTGATTTGGTTGCGTGCAGTGCATTTGCAGAGAGACTCCGCCCACACTCTCTCCTGATTGGCTGTGATTTTTTTATTGATTTGGTTGTGAGTGCAGTGCTTTTGCAGAGAGACTCCCGCCCACACGCTATTTGATTGGCTGAGATTTGTGATTGATTTGGTTGTGAGTGCAGTGCTTTTGCAGAGAGACTCCGCCCACACGCTATTTGATTGGCTGAGATTTTTTATTGATTTGGTTGCAAGTGCAGTGAGTTTGCAGGGAGACTCCGCCCACACGCTCTTCTGATTGGCTGTGATTTGAGATTCATTTGGTTGTGAGTGCAGTGCGTTTGCAGAAAGACTCCGCCCACACGCTCTTTGATTGGCTGAGATTTTTGATTGATTTGGTTGTGAGTGCAGTGCTCTTGCAGCGAGACTCCGCCCACACACTCTTTGATTGGCTGAGATTTTTGATTGATTTGGTTTGTGAGAGCAGTGCGTTTGCAGAGAGACTACACCTACACGCTCTTTGATTGGCTGAGATTTTTGATTGATTTGGTTGCGAGTGCAGTGCGTTTGCAGAGAGACTCCGCCCACACGCTATTCTGATTGGCTGTGATTTGTGATTGATTTGGTTGCGAGTGCAGTGCTTGCAGAGAGACTCCGCTCACACACTCTCCTGATTGGATGTGATTGATTTGGTTGCGAGTGCAGAGCTTGCAGAGAGACTCCGCTCACACGCTCTTTGATTGGGTGTGATTTTTGATTGATTTGGTTGCGAGTACAGTGCGTTTGCAGAGAGACTACGCCCACACGCTCTTCTGATTGGCTGTGATTTTTGATTAATTTCAAATTGCTTGTCGCTGGAATCTTATCGCATCACGTCTGTTCAGGACACACTCTTATCAGTAAGAATACATGTCTTCGAAGGCCTCATATTGCTGCTTAACATGCGTCATGGGAAGGCCAATGGTTGTGTGTATCATGTACTCACTGATTGGAGGCTGCAGTGGATGTCCGGTCTTGGCGCACCAGCCGGCAGGATGAATATCAGGGCTATCTGCATCGGTCCAGTAATCATACTCATCTGTCCAGCCATCAAAATGGATCTGAAAGAGAGCAAATGCAGGTCACTCTGATAGGTTCACAACTCTTTTACAATGCAAATAATAATAACAATAATATGTCTTAATTTGTATGTTGTCTTGCTTTCCAGCTAAAATATCTAAACATCCTTGAAACAAAATGTTTTAAAACTAATTAAAATAATTGAAAAATAATAATAAAATAAAATGTTTTCAGGAAATATATTAAAATATTTAAAGTTGAATGTTTATGTTAAAGTTTTTTCTTTCTTACTTGCCTAAGTAAACCTCACTGAATTTAGTTTTTAATTTATTTTAAGACAAATCCAGCTAACAGGAAACATTCTTTTAAGGTTCTCTCAGAATTATAAAGTAACATTCTTTCAGCTAATAGAACGTTTGTTCAAATTTATCCAGTCTTTAATAATGTTCTCAAAACATTAACACAAACACTATTATTTATACATTGTTTACAATGCCCCCCCCCCCCCCCCCCCTCCATTAATTGGACGTTCGTCTAAATATTTTTATTCACATAACCAAGAAAACCTGTTTTTAAAACACTTTTAACTATAGAAACTATCCAAGTAACTGCTAAAAGGATTTTCATTGTCAGAATGTTATAAACGTTTTTTGCAAACTGGACGTTTTGAACACTCAGAAAACATTCAGAAATAACGTTTTTATAACTTTTATAACAATCTTAGAGCAAAAACACTGACAATGAAAATCCATTTTTTGCAGTTACTGTGATAGTTTCTGTACTGCAGTTAAATTCCCCTAAAGTGCCCAAGGTTTGAGAGAAGTGTGGCATTTGATGGAAAGCATGGGTGGTGTAGAATAGTGGTTAAGGCTGTGAGTTATTACTGTAACTGATGGCAGATTTGATCTTCATAAATGCACTTGAGTCCAGGTGACTCCAGGAGGGATTATCCTGCAGGGCCACGGTGTCTTTCTCTGCTAGCATTGCCTGAAAGTCACTACAAATGTGTGCTGGATGTGTGGTGATAAATAAGGACCCTATTCTTGTATAAGGTACAAAACACCCCGAGGCATGTCAGATGAAAGCAGGAACAGCTTGGCTATAGCATTTCAATGTCCCTTGAGAAGATTATCTTCATATTGCAAAGCAGATCTCCAGAGACGTTAACGCTAACTGGAATCAGAAGCGTTGGCAGAGAGCAGACTGCTGGCAGGGGGATCCGGTCACATTGCATTTTAGATTCTCACAACTCTTTAAAAAGAGCTGCGGCGATCAAAACAATGAGAAGAAAAGAGCAACAGCCCTTAAAGGACAGCCTGTCTCCAAGACTCTGATAAAACCGGTTCCCGGGGAATCATCATTATGTGGACATCCAGACCAGACTGGCTATTTTAATTCACTGCATGACAGTTTGAGATAAAGAAATGTTTAATTTGCATCCTTCTTATCGGTCGCTCTGTTATTTAATCTCCTTCCAGTTTGCATTAGTCTATTTCCACACCTCCATCCATGACCAAATCAATTTGAACGTATCAATATCTCTAACCACATCTCGCTTCCCTCTGGCTTTGTTCACACCAGTTTTATTGTAGTATCATTGAGGTACCATTATAGTTCTTGTTAATATTGTGAATTAGATTTTATTTTTTCTGTTTTTCTGTTTTCATCTTAGGTTTAGTTATAGTTTCAGTAACTGTTTTAGTTTTTGTCTATATAGTCCCCCTGTGGTGAAAATCCAGCTTTTAATGTTGTTTACAGGGCACTTTATCTGACGAACTAAAATTGTGAGGTTAAGCAGCACTGTTTTACTTCAATCAAATCAATCATACTAAAAATACACTTGAGTGTGTTATAACGTTGCTCTGTGCGTTTGCTATGACATACTTGTTGCACACTGCTGTAAGCAAGATCGATATTAGAATATCATATTAATAAAAGCCGGATGACTTGTGTTGCTAAATGGTATGTAATTAATTTTAAAATATATTGTATGGTGGAGAAAATGCTGTATTACTGTTACTAAAAATAAAGCTCTTTCTGATTATACAATGTTACCCACTTGACAATATAGCATTGTCTCTGAGGCACGGTACAAAACACTTCCAAAAAATGTGTTATTATTAGGCTTAATTCTATGGAATTCAGGGTATTTAGGGTATCTTTAAGTTTTATAAAGCCTGAATTTAAGACTTTTGAAAATACGATTAAATTAACTATTTAAGGGTGCACAGATTCAGTGTGTGGGGTCTGGGGACATGACAAAAAATCAAATACTCTTGTCTCTGTCCTGTGGGAGAATCGAGGGCGTTGTAGAAAACCATCAAAGACTCGGACGTAAAGGTCTTTTTCCTCAAAGTCAATTACAGCTGCTTCAGGAAATATTGATGGGGTATTTTAAAACACAGTGGGAATCCACCAAATCCATCCAGTGCTCCGGTGAATTTCAGCGAACACAGGCCATGAGAGAGAGCAGGACTGGAGGAGGTCATGCTCTATACGGCTTTAACACATGAACATGACGGACACGTGGAAACCGAGTATTGATTGTGCAAATAAGAGAAAGACTGACGTCTGTGGAGGATTACGAATGATGGGTGTGAGAGTGAGACAGATAGTGGTATCTGTTATTTCTCTCAGTCCGTGTGTGTGTGTGTATGGATTATGCTGCCACCTTGAAACCAACAACTGCAATTACACTCAAACAGTTCGGTATATTATTAGTGCACTATGAAATCCATTTCGCCTGGATTGCGCTTTATGGTTACATAAAACATCTAAATAAGAGAAATCATGAAACCTATACAATTGAAGAGAAATGGGTAACCCTTTATTTTGCGGGTCCATGATTATGCTGTAGTTCAGTATTAAGCAGAGGTAAGCAGAGAGCGAGCAGCGTGCACTCATTGTGCTTTCACACTGACAGCTTGTGCAATGCAAATACAAACAAGCATTGTCCATTGTGTCACCTTTTTCAGGAGTTCTCCACATACCGCTGTCTGTCACATGCTTTATATGCTGGGTAGCATATTCTGCTGCGATGCGACCTATTGACCCATACATATGCATAACATGCTGTTTATATGTAGTGTACATGATAAAAGTAATCTTAAGAAATGGGATAAAGGCGCACCGAGGTAAAAGGCGCATTTGACTTTTTTCTCTTTTAAAAAAGTAGATGCACACATATTCAGCTCAGCAGTTTTCTGAACAATCACTTTTGATGATGCACGTGGAAATTTGTCTGACCCATGACTCGATTGCCGACAGCAACTCTAAAATGAATCTGCACGAATTTTATCTAATATTTAAATACGGGATAATCTACATCTAGCCGGTTGTTCTCTCAGAATAAACCCCTGACAGGATGAGGACGACCCCGACGGGAAGCGTTGGAAGAGGGGGTCTTGATCAGCCTGAAGGGGTTTATTCTGGGAGAACAATCGGCTGGGTGTACATTATCCCACTTATTACACAGCTACCTGCCACATAAGTATATAATTAGACACGAAATATTGATCTGAGTTGAAATATTTTATCAGCTCTTTAAACGCAAAGCTTCCGCGGAGAGAGCAGTTGCTAGTGTGGCAAGTTCAAACTAGACGACATTTAAAAGATACGGTATACAGTCATACCACTTATTACACTGTGTTTCCCCACATAAATAGTTATGGAGATAAGACATAAACTGTTTTAAAATCGTACCTGTTTGTATCTCATAATCCAACAGAGTACAAAACAGTAGTCACAAAATGGCCGCCGCTGCATTTGTATGAAATGAGAGAGCGAGTACTGGATGGCATACGATACTGGATGGCATAATTAAATAACTACACAAAATATTGATTTGACTGAGTTTTAATAATTTATTAGCTTACCAAACGCAAAACTTTCACCAAGAAAGCGTATAGCGCTGCTGAATTAAGTGACCCGGATGAGCCTGTGTTTCTGTTTTACCGGTTGTTATCAGGGAATAACACACCGCTGGTTGGCGCGATTGACCAATCAGAATCAAGTATTCGACAGAGCTGTGTAATAAAGCTTTTTCAAATGTTGTATATTTATGTAGCAAATGAAAATCAATACAATTAATGACCATATTTGGAGACAAACGGCTTGTTAATTTTCAGTTTTGTTCAAGGTAATTAAAGCAATAGTTTTTCAATAAGGGCAGAATATGTTAAAGTATGGTATTGCGGGTGAAAGTCACAATAATTAACATGATATTAAACAGCTGCTGACTTTTCCATCTGTTGACATGATATGCTCAGATTTAGATGATAAATATAATATATTAAATTGAGATAATCACCATATTTATCTAAAAATATGATATTAATCAGAACATATAATAAAACAAAATTTAAAATATCAATTGTGTGTGTGTGTGTGCAGTAAGTGATTTACTTAATGTTATATTTCTGTGATTTACCATATAAGTACACTAAACAACAAGAATCATTGTTTAATTAGTGTTGGTTTTACAGTTTTGAGTAATAGATTGCTGCAAAGGTGTAATAAATACTTTTTTTAAACCCCTGTTCTGAAGTTAAAAGTATATCCAAATTAATTATTGATTTGCACGGCACTTATTAAGCGATGTTCAAGTTCATTAAGCAGAATTTGTCTAAGTTACCACAAATACTCACCACTACAGACAATTTCATGATTAACTGCAACATAAATAACGGCTAATATAAATATAATATAATAATATACTGCATACATAATGGCTGAAAACTACTTTCTCTTGGCTTTATGCAAATTCTGTGAATGAGGACTGTTAGGTTGCTGATAGCTATTTCTACTCATCTGCTGTGTGCGGCGCTGGAATAATGTGCAGTCGGCACATTAGATAGGATTCAGCTCCGTCGCAATGCTCGGTCGCTCATGTTGCCTCAAACCAACTCTCAAAGTCAACTCTCATTAAAAATGAACGACTTCAAGTGGCTTTGTTGCTCACTCGGAGTAAACAGTGCTGAATTGTTCTCGGCCTTGTCAGAGTCTTGCTCTGAACACTTGGAAAACAAAGCTAGTTTAACAAATAAATTATCATATTTTCCGGGTTATAAATCATGTATTTTTAAATCCTCCGAAACATGCTGCGACTTGTATTCCTAAGCAAAATATATTAACATCAAGAACGCAAAACGTACATATTTGGATTTGTGCCGAATAAGAGAGTTACGTAAGTGTATTTCCCACACATCAGTAGTCAGGTGTGCCATGTTTATAATGAATGACTCTACGTTTATTTTAAATTTAAAGCATTTGCTGTGGAGTGAAAAACAGCTTTCCAAAAAATACAATATACATGCATCACTAGTTGAGTAATTTTTGCCTCTGATAGTAGCAAAGTGATGACTGAAAACTAGAAAATCTGCCACATATTACAAGCATTAATGTGCATGAAGAGCTTTTTTAGATGTCAGATCATGTTTCTATATGGAGCAAAGCTTCACAGGAGTAAAGAAGCTAGGATGAGTCTTCCTGATTGCTCTAAGCTCCCAAATAGACGGCGGAGAGATCGGGCGCTATCATGGGATCTCCCGCGAGCTGAATCAGCACGCTATCGCTGCATCTCACTCACAATTACAGTGTGACACTGGACTGATAAACATGCAACACAAGCAAGATAATGCTGCGAAACTGCAGAGCACGAGGAGTAAAGAATCAGTGCTGAAATGCTCTAAAGTGACACGGAAGCAGATCATATTCAGTCCCTATGAAGGACACAATCTGTAAAAAATCTCAGTTTAATGCATGTGATGATGAATAAAGCAGAACCTGTGTTATAATGAATAGGGGTGCACCGAAATTTCGGTCGCTGAAAATTTCGGCCGAAAATGGCATTATTGATTTCGGGCCGAAATAAAAAAGGCAGCCGAAAATGTCAACCAAAAATGAATGTCAACCGCGCCCCTCCCATCTGCGCGCAAGCACTTGGGTTTCACTCACGGTCGAGCTGTTATCACTCGTCACCCACCCCTCCCCTCCGTGCTCAAGCAGGTTTCACTCACGGTCGAGCTGTTTGCACGCGTCTGCAAAGATTGAGCATGTCAGCGGTATGGAAGTATTTTAAAGTTTCAGATGAGGACAACCAGTGCCGCCGCTCCCACCACGCGCATCATGCGCTGTGCGTAGGGCACCAAGAGCTGAGAGGGCACCAAAAAATTGCGTAATGAAAATAATCAATAATTATAATGCCGATATTATTTCAGTATAGAAATACAGACAACCCAATACAGTCTCCCGCATATTGATAGCAGCTGATGCCCACGAATTAGTTAATATCTAATATTGGTACAACCATGGTACAACAATACTACGCATGTTCTAAAGAGAGAAACCCGTAAATTAGAGCGTAAATGGAAACAAACTAATTTAGAGGTCTTTAGAATCGCGTGGAAAGACAGTATGTCACGTTATAAAAAGGCCCTAAAAGCGGCAAGGGCTGAGCATCTCCGCAAACTAATAGAAAACAACCAAAATAATCCAAGATTTTTATTTACCACCGTGGCTAGACTAATAAATAAACAAACGTCACCTGACCAAAATATCCCGTTACAGTTTAGCAGTAATGATTTCATGAACTTCTTCACTGAGAAAATAGAAAGCATCAGAACCACAATTGTAAACATTCAATCTTCAATCGCGCCTTATAAATCAGCCTCAATTATCACCCGCAAGAACAATTACAGTGCTTTATAACTATAGAACAAAAAGAGTTAAATAAACTTATCACTTCATCTAAAACAACAACATGCTTATTAGATCCTATACCAACTAAACTACTGAAAGAAGTGTTACCTGTAGTGGAAGAGCCTCTCCTCAATATTATTAACTCGTCTCTATCTTTAGGTCACGTTCCAAAAACATTTAAACTGGCAGTTATAAAACCACTCATTAAGAAACCACAATTAGACCCACATAATCTAGCAAATTATAGAGCCATTTCAAATCTTCCATTTTTGTCTAATATATTAGAAAAAGTTGTGTCCGCTCAACTGAGCTCTTTTTTGCAAGAAAATGACATCTATGAAAAGTTTCAGTCAGGATTCAGGCCACATCATAGCACAGAAACTGTGCTCGTTAAAATCACTAATGATTTACTTTTAGCTTCGGACCAAGGCTGTATCTCAATACTAGTTTTACTTGATCTTAGTGCTGCGTTCGACACTATAGATCACACAATACTCTTAGATCGACTACAAAATTATACTGGCGTTCAAGGACAAGCATTAAGCTGGTTTAGATCGTACTTATCTGACCGCTACCATTTTGTCTATTTAAATGGAAAAAAATCGATCATATCTTCAGTAAACTATGGAGTGCCGCAGGGATTTGTGCTAGGCCCTCTATTATTCTCAATATATATGCTGCCACTTGGTAATATTATAAGGAAACATGGAATTAGTTTCCATTGTTATGCTGATGACACTCAATTATATATTTCATCACGGCCGGATGAAAACGCTAAATTATCAAAATTGACAGAGTGTGTTAAAGATATAAAAGATTGGATGACGCGTAATTTTCTTCTATTAAATCCAGACAAGACGGAGGTACTACTCATCGGTTCAAAAAACCGCCCACAAAATCTCTCACAATACAACTTTAACATAGTAGGATGTCCTGCTACTTTATCCTCTACAGTAAAAGACCTGGGTGTCATACTAGACTGCGACCTGTCTTTTAAAAATCATATTTCATATGTTACAAAAACTGCATTTTTCCACCTTAGAAACATTGCTAAGCTACGTAATATGCTATCAGTTTCTGATGCAGAAAAGTTAGTTCATGCATTCATGACCTCGAGACTAGATTACTGTAATGCTCTATTAGCTGGTTGTCCTGCATCCTCAATAAACAAGCTACAGTTAGTCCAAAATGCAGCCGCTAGAGTTCTTACTAGATCAAGAAAATATGATCATATAACACCGATCTTATCATCACTACATTGGTTACCTATAAAGTTCCGTATTAATTATAAGGTATTGTTACTGACTTATAAAACCCTAAACGGCTTAGCTCCAGTCTATTTAACGGATCTTCTATCGCCCTATAATCCATCGCGCTCTTTAAGATCGCTAAATTCGAGGCTTTTGGTTATACCTAGAATATCTAAGTCCACTAAAGGAGGGAGAGCATTCTCACATTTAGCTCCAAAACTCTGGAATAGCCTTCCTGATACTGTTCGTTGCTCAGACTCGCTCTCCCAGTTCAAAACTAGACTAAAGACGACGCATCTCTTCAGCCAGGCATTCATATAAATGTTTTAATCTTACAGTTAAATCCGGCCTCTAGTTCATAACCGCCAGAGGAGAACTGGCCCCCGACTGAGCCTGGGTTCTCCCAAGGTTTTTATTTTCTCCATTAGGTCACCTGATGGAGTTTTAGGTCACCATTGGGTCACCTGATGGAGTTTTTCGTTTCCTTGCCACTGTTGCCTTTGGCTTGCTCAGTTGGGGATATTCAATTTAATGAATCAATCAATATTACTATTGATTAGCATTACCAAACATGGACGTTTTATTATTATTTTAATTTAATACTGTGAAGCTGCTTTGATACAATCTGTATTGTGAAAAGCGCTATACAAATATTCTTGACTTGACTTGACTTGACTATCTCCAGAATCTAGAGCGAGTGCGCCCGCGAGACAGAGACTGTGCTCCAAACCGTGTAGCGCGTGCACGGCAGAGAAGGAGAGAGAGCAAGAGACCGCGCACGTGCCTCATGAAGCGCATGTAATATAAAATATATATAATATATAAAATATAACAAATTTTGTTATGTAACTGTTAGTGGTAATAAAAGTTTGATGATTATTCTATTGGTTTGTGATTTTTCATTTCAGATCCATTAAAAATTAAGCAATATAAATAAATGTATATTAAAGTTTTTAAAAGAAGCCATTTTCGGCTTCAGTTTCGGTTTTCGGCCAAGTGCATCCTAAATTTTCGGTATCGGTTTCGGTATTCGGCCAAGTGCATCCTAAATTTTCGGTATCGGTTTCGGCCCAGAATTTTCATTTCGATGCATCACTAATAATGAAAATAATGATCTGAAATCAGTCACTGAACAACTGAAGGTGTCGCTCATAAAACAATGACCTAAAAACACTAACAACAGGTAGAATTACACAATGATTTATTTTATACAGTTTATTTTGTAGTGAGTAGAAGTGGATTATTTCTGAATGGCAGTTTGCTATTTTGTGTTCATGTAGTAACGTTACATTACGCCGCATGTTTTCTCAGGTTACTGATGCACTTACAGTTTTATGCACTATTGTAACATAAGGAAATTATTTATTTAAGAACAATCGTTTCAAAAGTTAATGCACTTTAAAAAGTGAATATCCTTTCATTTCAATAAAAGATGCAATGCTTTATTTGGTTTATATTTGCTTATTGCGCTTGCTTGTTGTACCTTCTTGTTGTCATAGGAGACACAGTACTTTTTTCCTCTAACAATAATTATTGCCTTCAGAATTCGAATATAATATAATATAATTTGAATGTTGCTAATATTCATTTACAATTTAGCTTTTCAGCCATTTTGACAGCCCTACTCTCTACTGTTTGTAATTCACAAATGTCACATGATCCATGTTTACATTACAGAATAAAATTGACCTGTATGTTCATCGAGTTTTGGTGTTGTTTGTGTCTAAGTGAGAAAATGATTTATGTAATTTGAAAGATGTTGTCATTGAATGCGTTTTGTGTCAAAGCAATGATCCACAGTTTATCCCACAAAGACTGATGTTGTGCTCACTGTGTCAGGGTTCTGCCCTGGCAGCTTTTGTCTTTGTTTCATGTTTCTATGTTTGTGTTGTGCTTGAACATATGGCTCTTTCTTTGTTTGTGTTGGCCATGTGCTCCTCTGTTCCCGCCTCCTTGTTTCCAGTACCACGCCCTCTTGTCTAGTTGAGTCCTCGTTTGTCTGAGGCTGCATTTACACTTGGCATTAACATGCGACCTGTATCCTGATGTTGTCCATAAACACACTGAAAAGACAAGTGTAACCCCCGATCTGCTTGATCGGATCATGGTAATCGCATGTTAACACTATCAGCCAATCCGTAAGAGCGGTGCAGTGATTGTTCGTCCCCTGAGAGTCGATGCCCTTGCACTGTGCGATCCTGCCTGGCACTTATTGTTTTCCAGTCCCTGTGTCTTCCCTCCCTCCTCCTGTCATGCTGTGCTGGATTCAGCCGTCGCTCTCAGGGTGCTTTCACACTGGCAGTTTAGTTCGGACCAGGGACACGGTTCGCATGAAATATCGCTAATATGAACGCTGTCATGTGTGGACCCGGGTGCGCACTGGGGTCCCGAACCCGAGACTACCTGGAGGAGGCGCTCTGAGTTTGCGTGAATGTGAAAGCATCAAGGACTTGGTGCGCACTTGTTCAGGTAGTAAAGTGACATGCGCATGCGTTGTAGCTGATTATGATGTATTTAGTTAAATAAAACACATGTAATGGATGATAGTGTTGATGATTTACCTTGGATACGAGTGAGAGTGAGCGCGTGGAATCAGGGCAACAAAAGAGTCCGTTTGCAAGCAACAGAATTAAGGCACAGTAAACCTGTGTTGTTCACTTAGCGGTGCATAATAGCACCAAATTAATAAAAAACACAATGCACGCAACGCACCAGGGTTCGATAGAATCAAGTTGAGTGAAACCAGAGCAACGCTGGGGGGGTGCCGGGAACAATCACGCTCGGACCGCAGCAAACAAGCACAGTGTGAAACACCCTCAGCCTGTCTTTGTGCCTCATCTCTGCCTACTGTTCACCTCCTCTCCTCCTCTTTTTTTTCATTTAAAAATATTGTTTACATTGTAATTTAATATATTTTCAATGTTTGCTTGTAAATTGTTTTTCTTTTTATTTATTTATTTTGAAGTTGACCGAAATAAACTTTAACTAACTAACTCTCCCTCACAATATCCTCTCTTTCAAATAAACCCCTGATCACTCATTTCTGCATTTGAGTCCTCCCTCATAGATCCGTAACACACTGGGCCCTATCTTGCACCCAGCGCAATTGACTTTGAACACCGACGCATGTATCATTCCTATTTTGCACCCGCGCACAGCGGACTTTTCCCTCCACAGACGCACGTCGGTAAATTAGGGAATGAACTTGCGCTCGCGGGGGCGGTTCAGCGCAAAGAGGAGGCGTGTTCCGGCGCAAAACTTCCCTGGTGCTATTTTCCAGTTTTAGAAAGCAATTGCGCCACTGACCAGGGAAAAAACAGTCTAAAGACAGTGGCGCGTTGCGCGTTAGTGATATGGTATTTTAAGGGCGTGTGCTCTGCCATAATGTTAACGCGCATCCACTTTGATTCTCTAATATAAACAGACGCAGCAGTTTTCATTTTTGCAAATCATACATTATTACAGGGAAAAATATTAACACACGAGGGAAATCATTGTTGTGTCCGTGAAGATGTGGAAAAATATCTATCTAGATTTAAAAAAAAAAAAATCTAGGATAGGCTACACATTTACCCAAATTATACGCCTGTTTAACTGAAGCTAATTTGGGTGGGTTTCTCCGGGTGGGTTTCTCCCATCATCCCCAATGTCACTTCTCTGTGTTTGCTCTGTGAACCGCTCCTGACAAATCCGCCGTTATAATAGCAATCCGCCATGAAACAAGCACGCCGGCTCTTAAAGGGAATGTGAGAGGACGCTCTGATTGGTTTATTTCACCCAAACCACACCTATGAATAATGAAGCTACTTCAGACCAACCCCTTTTAGATTTGCGCCAGGCGCAATAGTCATTTATCCCGCCGGGAAAATAGCAACAGCGCCGGGATCCGCCCACAAAGTTACTTGCGCTTTGCGCTTTGACACTTGCGTTTCAGATCGTTAAAATAGGGCCCATAGTCTGAAGAGTGTAGAAAAAGTGACTCAAGTATTGAGAAATGCATTCTAGCAATTGTAAAAAAGGATTAATGGATAATACATACTGTTACCTATTAGAGTAAAATAGCCCAAGCTTTAAAATAATTATTTTAAATTGAAGATGTGATAATTTGCTGCCATGGTTAATTTTATGTTCCTTTTGAATTTCCCCGAAGTATTATTTTCTTTTAGTATGTTTTTTTTTCTTGTTTTGTTTTGTTGTTGTTGTTTATTTCAGTATTTTTGCTGTTATTCTAGCTTTGTAAGTTGTAATTATTCTTATTCTTTAGAATTCTCACCCGGAGTCGATGTTCATCCGTTTCAACCACTGTGGCCACTCGGATCAGGACAGGATTCCTCTTGTCGATCACCTCCAACTTCATATTGGGCTGAAAACTGTGAGGAGGTTTCTGCAGACAGAGACAGAGAGACAGAGAGAGAGAGAGAGAGAGAGAGAGAGAGAGAGAGAGAGAGAGAGAGAGAGAGAGAGAGAGAGAGAGAGAGAGAGAGAGAGAGAGAGAGAGAGAGAGAGATTGAGATTTCAAACCTCTTTATTTTTCAAAACAGAGTTCTCTACAACACAGAGCAATCTATTTCCAAAACAAAAAAAAACAAAAACAATAATTGAGCATGATTTAACTCAAAACAGTTCCAAAGCACAAGACATTCTCCACAACAGAGCACAAAACATTTTTAAGACACCAAATGCTTATGAACTCCTCAACATTATTTGTGGTACTGTAGAAATCAAAATCAACTTTCAATCTAGCTTTCACCATTCTAACAAAAACAGTGTTTACATCAACATCTAAGGACTCTTCAATCTTATTCCTTCTACTTAGGTAGATAGCCATTTTTGCTTGACCAAATACAAAGTTAAACAATTGACATTTCAATCTCCTTTTCTGACTGTAGCTAAAACCAAGAATAAATAGATGCTTAGAAAAATTCCTCTCCAAACATCAAGAACATTTGCTGCAACAACTGAAAAAAAGAACACAGTCTGCTACAATCCAGAAAGCAATGGTAAACTGTCTCCCTCTGCAAACAAAAAGGGCAATTTTCACTTACATTGGGATTGATGATGGAAATGAACGCATTGACAGCCACACTACCGTGTAGGACTCTCCACTGTAAGTCCCCTACTCTTTTGGTCAACGGTGGTTTGTAAATTGCTCTCCATACTGGTCTGACCTCATTGTCAAGCCCTAGATGAGCTCTCCAAGGAGTGTCAGCCCGACCACTTAGTTTACCTTTATTTACAACTTTTACAAACATTTTATACATAGTTTTTCCACCCATGACATCAAACTCATTTGTGAGAGTCTCTCTGGACTCTAACAGTTGGCCGGTACAGTCTTTAAAATCAGGAAATAGAGTCAATGCTGGAAAAGTATCATCAACAACTGGTTGACATTGTCCACTACAGTAGTTCTTTTAGCAAGGATAATTCAGTCTTTGTGAGTTCACGCTTCCAAGTGCTGAGTATTTGATTTATAATCCTGATCGATCGAAGTCCCACATGAGAGGCTAGACCTGCAGTGTCGATCAGATTAGGTCCACACAGATCCACCACATGTCTCAGAGTAACAGCTCCAGCCGCACAGAACAACTGCATAATGAAGGGTCCAGTTATTTGTTCTACGTTAAAGCGAGTGCCATTCACCACTGGTTCTTTCAACAGCCATGACAGGGACTCACAGCTTGTCACTCTCTTTTTTATGGAACATCCCCCACACAGTGAACAGTCCATGGTAAAACTTTGGGAGGTTACACAGTTTTTTAGCACTCAGGTCCATTAAAAACAAAGGCTCAGCAAGACCCAAATTCCCGCCTCGGGTCAATATGGCTCTGGCCAAGGGTCTCCAGACAAGGTCTGCGGGCCCAACAAGGAGTCTCTGGATGAAACGGAGTCGGAAGGCGGCGCCCCTACTGGCGAGATGAATGAGTCCCTGCCCTCCTTCCTCCTTTGGCAAAAACAGTACGCTTTGTGGAACCCAGTGCAGCCGGTCCCAGAAAAAATCCACCAATACTGCCTGTATCTTGGCCAGCAGTTGTGCAGGAGGGTCTACACATGATAATCGGTGCCACAGCATTGATGACACTAGGTTGTTGATCACTAGTGTTCGACCCCTGAAAGACATGTGTGGCAAGATCCATTTCCATTTTTTGAGACGTCCTTCAATTTTTTCTAAAACATTGTCCCAGTTTTTACACAGAAAAGTATCATCTCCAAGATAAACACCAAGATATTTAAAACCACCCTTGTTCCATACTAACCCGGCCGGTAAAACAAGTTTTCTGCTTAACTCATTACTGATTGTTACAGCTTCACTTTTCCCCCAGTTAATTTTGGCAGAGGACAATACGCCAAAACCATTAATATTTTCAACAAGGGTGTCAATATCTTCCTGTTTTTTGACAATGATAACAACATCATCGGCATAAGCAGATAATTTAAAAACGGTTTCACATCCAGGAAGGCTTACACCAAGAAGAGATTTTCTTAATTTGTGCAGAAGAGGCTCTATGGCCAAGGAGTACAGCATGCCAGATAATGAACAACCTTGTCTGACCCCCCTCTGAACTTTAAATGGAGCACTTAAACCACCGTTGATCTTTAAAATGCTCTCAATGTCACTATACAAGACTCGAATCATGTTTATTAGACCAGAGCTGAACCCAAACGCATCTAACGTTTGCCACAAATACTGTGTTCGACTCTGTCAAATGCCTTTTCCTGGTCAATTGAAATCAGGCAAATTTCGCAACCCCAATGAATTGGAGAGGTCCAAAACATCACGAATTAAAATAATATTGTCAGATATCAACCTATTGGGTATGCAATAAGTCTGGTCAATATGAATGACGTGCTCCATAACATTTTTCAGTCTCATTGCCAACACCTTTGACAAAAGTTTGTAATCAGTGCAGAGCAGAGCCACCGGCCGCCAGTTCTTTATCTCTTGTAAATCCCTTTTTTGGGGAGAAGGGTGAGGACTGCTCTCCTGCAACTCAAAGGTAAATGTCCTTTTCTTAAACTGTCTCTGAGAACAAGCAACAAATCTTTGCCAATCACAGGCCAGAAAGCTTTATAAAAGTCCACAGGAAGGCCGTCAATGCCTGGAGATTTACCGCTTTCTAGACTCTGCAACGCAGAATATAGTTCATCAGCAGAGATCGGTGCATCCAGCTCCACGTTAGCCTCCTCAGAAACCTTAGGTAAGCCCTCATAAAAGGACTGCGCCACCTCTGGTCTCTCCTGGAACTCACTCTTGAAAAGTTTCTCATAAAAAGTCACTGCAGATTTACGGATGTCCACAGACTCTTGCAGCAATTGTCCAGTGCTGGACCGCAGAGAGTGCATAAGTCTCCTTTGTCCATTTTTTCGTTCAAGGCCGAAAAAAAAATGAGAAGGTGCATCCATTTTGGCAATATTTTGATGACGTGAGCGAACCAGAGCACCTTGAGCAGAGAAACCCAACAGGTTAGATAGAGCTGACTTTTTCCTTTTGAGAACTTTAAAGTGTTCCCCTTCTCTTGTTGAGTCTGCCAAATCTTGCAGCTTCACTATTTCACTCTCCAAAGCTTTCATAGATCTAGTCATGTCCCTCGTGACATTGAGAGTATACTGTAGGCACAGCTGTTTTATATTGACCTTCCCTATGTCCCACCACTGTTGTAATGAAGTGTACTCAGATTTTTCTTTTGGTGTACCCACTCCAAAAGTACTTAAAAGCATCTTTTAAAAGCATTATCAGAGAGCAAAGATACGTTAAAATGCCAATAGGCGCTTTTACATTTCACATCCTTAACAAAGATAGCAACTTGTACGAGGCAATGATCTGAAATACCAGTTGGGTGTATTGAACAACCTTTAAGTACATTACTCTGATGTTTGAAACAGTAAAACCTATCAAGCCTAGCCAAAGACAAAGAATTATCTTTAACATGAGTCCAAGTATACTGACGATGAGTGGCATGAAAAAACCTCCAAACATCACACAAATCATTCATCTCAATTACTTTTACAAGACACTTCTTACTGGCTCCGTGTGGTTCTGGGTGGTTTCTGTCTAGAGCTGCGTTCTCAGTGCAGTTAAAATCCCCACCCAGGAACATGTATCCATCAGCGCTACAGTTGCTTATTACATCGTTTAGAATGTTTAAAAATACCACCCTTTCTGGGCCTACAGTAGGAGCATAAACATTGATGAAAGTCATTTTTACACTTTCAAAAACAGCTTGTATTTTTAACAAGCGGCCTGCAATGATTTCCTCAGTAACACAAGAGATGGGTAAAAAATCTCTCGAGAACAAGATAGCCACTCCACCACTGTTGCTACACTTATGACTGAGAAAAACTTCCCCATCCCAATCTTTCTTCCACTCGGTTTCATTTTCAGCTGTGCTATGTGTTTCTTGTAAAAAAATGACATTTAATTTTTTAACTTTAAACAAACTGATAAGGGAAACTCTCTTCCCATCTTCTCTGGCACCATTAACGTTTAAAGAACCCAACTTGATGTCACACATATATGTTAAGTTGCATTTAAACAGAACAGAGAGCTTAACACAAACAAAGAAAAAGAAAAACAAAAGACACTTAACCATCATTAGCTAATTGTGCTCTCGCTTTTATCATTAATTTTTTCAAACGAAAAATTTCCTGATCTGTAAAGGTCAGTTGGTCAGGGTTTTCTGTATTTTTCATGTGCAATTTAACTGAATCAATGAATAACTTTAAGTCTGGGAAGTACTCGTCAATTTTGACTGATCTCAAACCTTTAGTTCTTTGTAAAAAGGACTGAATTTTGGTGAAAGCATAAGCACTCTCCACATCCATCTGCGTCTCTCCACTAACATCACTTTCAGACTCTTGAGTGTTCATCAACACATCCTCTGACTGAGAAGAACAGCCCACTAGATTCGATTTTGACACTTTTGTAACTTGTTCAGTGTTTGATTTAATTTCTGGATTTTTCCTCTTGGTTGCCAGTTTGGAAATTTCAGCATCCAACATGACATCTTCCTCATTAAACAACACTGACTCAGCTACTCTAGTCGCGGTATGACCAACATTTAACTCATCTTTTGCAACATTTTGTTCACTCGTTACATTTCCCCCCACCTCATTCTCCTGATTACCATCTCGTTTTTCTTCCTGCGCAGTTCTCTGCGGTTCGCCAGGTAACGCGGCTCCGCTTTCGGCCCGAGCGGGCGGCGGCCGGTCCGCTGCGTCAACAGCCCGCGTCTCACCTGCTCTCTCTGGGCACGAGCGAATCACATGCCCTACAGTCCCACACCCAAAGCATTTCATCGTCTCTGATGTTACATGCACGGTGTAGTCAAATTCATCAACCTTAAACTTAAACACTAAGTTTAACTCTTCATCACTTTTTTTGAGAATCATGTGTACATGTCTCCTAAAAGACACAACGTGTTTGAGATGAGGAGATTTACAGCTGATGGGAATCATCTTTATCGGCGTCACTAGTTTTCCGTGTCTCCCTAGTTCTTTTTCCAACAACTCATTTTTCATAAACGGGGGTACATTTGAAATGATTACTTTTTTGGCCGGGTTTACTAGAGACAATACTGGTGTGTATGTGTCTTGAATCACAATTCCACTTTCCAATAGCTGATTTACTTTGTCCACACTGTCCAAAAAGATCACAACGGCACTATTCATCCTAGAAGCCGATTTAATACTGTCATATCCGACAATCTCACCCACCGCTAGACTACAATCTTCAACCGAACACCCGTTAGGCGGAGAGAGTTTAATAGCGTGTCGGCGCGTGAGTTTGTGCAAACTGTGTTCACCTGCTGCAGCCATGCTGACCAGCCACGCCGGCAGCCGCCGCCTCCACCAAACAAAACACAACCGAGCCCCAAAAAACACTGATTCTCTAAAAAATCCTCAAAGCATCAACAGAGAAACAAAAGTTTTGGAAAAAAGATAAGTAGAGAACTCACATTCAGCACGCTCTCAGCAGCACTCACCGCACTCACTCCCACCACGCACTCCCAACACGCACTCACGCACTCACGCACAGAGAGAGAGAGAGAGAGAGAGAGAGAGAGAGAGAGAGAGAGAGAGAGAGAGAGAGAGACTTGTTCAGGCAGATGTTTCAGCATGGCACCACTGCTGATGTTTGGCAACACACACACACACACACACACACACACACTTCTTCTTATGCAGTCAATCGATTTCGAAGATGACGTCACTTCTAGGATGCGTTGTTGGAGTGTTGAGGCAGCCGCTGAAGCCAATCCGGGAGCCACATGTCCTGCCGCAGTTTGTACATGTCTGTGCTGATTCTGAGGATGAGTGTAGTTGTGGCTGGGTGCGTTGGTGTCTGCGCTGACGTAGCACAGTTCTGTGTTGGGCGCGCTGCAATTCGATCTGTAGGGCCCCCATACCACATGCAGAGCTCCATGCCTGACGGTTGGCAGCTGTTGTATCCAGAACTCCAGGGTTCCTCCATCTAGCAAGAGTTGTCTCCATGCTGCTGGAGTTGATGCGCTGTAGAATGTTCGTGTGGGGGATTTTGTCTTTCCATATGACACCTAGTATGCGCTGGAGGCATCTGATGTGAAAGCCCCCGAGACACCGAATATGCTTGCGGTAGGGAGTCCAAGCTTATGCACCAAACAGCAGGGTGGAAACGCAGACTGCCTGGTAGACGGCTGCTTTGGTGAAGGAAAGGAGATCTTTATTAACAAAGACTCTAGATCGGAGTCTACCAAAGGCAGAGGAGGCGAGGTTTATGCGTGCCTGGATCTCATTGTCTATGAGGCAGGTGGGTGTTAGGATGCTTCCGAGGTAACAGAAATGCTGAACGACTTTTACTGGTGTGCCATGGATGTAGAATTCAGGGGGTGTTGATCGTGGTCTGTGCAATGATCTCAGTCTTTTGGATGTTGACTTGTAGGCCACAAGCTTGGTAGACTGCACATACAACATCCAGTGTGTGCTGCATTGTGGTAGGGCTGTGGGCTAGGAGGGCACAGTCATCAGCGTATTGCAGTTCATGAATTATGGTGGTGGTGGTCTTGGTCATGGCTTGCAGGCGGCGGAGGTTAAAGAGGTTCCCAACCAGACGAAACTGTAGGCAAACACCATCGTCAGGGCTGAGGGAATTGTGGGAGAGGAGGGTGACTGCTGCCAGGAATAGATTGAAGATCACTGGAGCCAGTACACACCCCTGTTTTACTCCTACCTGCACAGGAAAGGAGGGGGATTGAGATGTACCCACAATCACACAAGCCTGCATGTCATCATGAAACTGTTGTAGGATGTCCAGAAACCTTGGTGGCAACCCAAACTTCTCCAAAATGACCCAAAGGACTTGGCGGTCAATGGTGTCAAAAGCCTTTGCCAGGTCGATGAAGGCAATGAACAGGTCTTTGTTCTGTTCTCTGGCCTTCTCCTGCATTTGACGCAGGACAAAGATCATGTCGGAGGTGGACCGATCCTTCCTGAAGCCGCACTGTGACCCAGGAAGGATCCTTTCTGTGATGTGCTTGGTAAGACGGAACAGCATGACCCTTGTTAATACTTTCCCTGCCATAGAAAACAGGGATATGCCACGACTGTTTGCACAGATGGACTTGTCACCTTTTTTCTTGTGGATGGTAATAATGTGTGAGTCTTTCCAGCCTTGTGGAACAGTTTTTTGTGCCCATATAATCTGGATAAGTTGGTGGAGATTTATGGTGAGTAGATACCTGCCTTTCTTTATAGCCTCTGCAGGAATTCCATCAGGACCAGTGGACGTATTGTCCTTGAGGCCTTATACTGCTGCAAGGACTTCTGAGAACCTGGGAGGGTCATCAAGCTTATACACAGGTGGGAGCTTTGGGAGGCGCTGCAGAACAGGGTCAGCCGGATTGTTTTGGTTAAGGAGGGTGTTAAAATGTTCAGCCCAACGCTCAAGAATTTCTTGTTTGCCCTTGTGCAGAATTTTGTGCAGGGGATTTTAGGGCTCGGGAGTTGAGCCGTCTTGAGGGTTGGTGCCTGATGTGTTGAGGTCGGATAGCATACGCAGAGAGTTGATTTAATGTGAAGAGAGGGGTGCGCAGACCCCATCTCCACAGCTTCACTCCAGAATCCAATTTTCAGTGGCTGGAGATGAACTCTAGACAACCAGATGGAAGGTGAAGTTGCAGGGGGCTGCCAGGTCTCTGTCTGTTGAGCCTGCCTCTCGCTTGTCCCCAACGTGGCCTTCTCTTGAGGAAACAAAATGCTCACAGAAGACAACCCAGAGAGCAGTGGAGGCAGCAGTCTTAGTTGATGGAGTTTTTGCAGCAGATCTAGTGATGCCACTCATCTAGTCCTTCCATACCTGATATTCCTCCGCTGTTGGTCCACAAATACTTATTCGTCTGGGGACCACCGCACCGAACCCCCAGCTTATTTCGTAGCTTAAATGTTGTCCATTATCCGCCACTGATGGACGTGGTTGGTAGCAGTCAGCTCTGCTACTGCCATAACTCTGAAACACTCACTCACACTCACACACACACACACACACACACACACACACACACACACACACACACACACACTCACCCACTTTGAAGGCTCGAGCAGGAGCTGGTAATGAGCTGGTCTCTGCCAGGTATTTCTCCCAGGAGAAGGTCTTCTCATCAGGGTAATCTACAGTACAGAGGGTGTGAGGCGGCAAACGTGAGAGACTGAAGAAAGCATGCTGGTTTTGCTCAATGCTCACTGGTTTTTATGGTGCATTGTGGGATAACTGTGACAATAGGACAGTGCTAAAGATAAAACTGGATAATATTGTGAATGTTCTGATCCAATCTGACTTCTGACCTGTAATGTTCCTGAATCATAATCATACACTGTTCGTTCGCTGGCCAGAGGAGAACTGAGCGACTGATTCTGGTTTCTCACAAGGGTTTTTCTCCTTTCTGTCACTGATGGAGTTTGAGTTCCTGCCACTGTCACTTTTGGCTTGCTTAGTTGGGGACACTTAATATTCAACAATAATATTGATCTGCCTGCATTGACACCATTATATGAGAACTGAACTAAGCTGGACGATGACATCACGGTTTTCTCCAGAGAGGCTATATATATATAAATTAACTAAATTAAATTATTTTATATAAACACAAACATTATTGTCCTGTTATCTCTGTAAAGCTGCTTTAAAACAATCTGTATTGTAAAAAGCGCTATATTGATAAAGGTGACTTGACTAAAAATGCCTACTCACTGAATTAAGAAGCTGATGGAGACATTAAAAAAAAGCAATCACGGTGGACATCTCTTACGAAGGAATGAACTACTTGTCCCATGAAACACTGGGAATGAAAGTGGGCTCACAGCATGTTTTACGCCGGGTTCACACCGCACGCAGAAGCGACGCGGAAGCGGCGCGGAACGGAGGCCGCTTCCTTTCGACGGCCATGTTAACCTATGGTGTCGTTCACACTAGACGCGGAGCGCCGCGCCCGGCCCGCGCCGCGAAGCGCCAGTTTCGGCGTCTGGTCTATTTTTTGCGCGAGCCGCGAGTGATCCGCGTCAATTTTCTCATTAAAATACCGCAAGAACACACAAACAAACAGGGAAACAGAGAGAGAGAGAGAGGCAGGCAGGAGTTAAGTGAAAATGGATGATGTCAAATTACTCGCACTGGGAAACAGGAAGAGGAAAATAGATTTAATAAATTTGAAGAGAGGATGTATATTTCAAGGGTTTATCTACATAGCCTACTGTCTACCATTCTCTCTCTGGCTGCATGTGTGTCTCGACAACGGATTAATAAAATAAGTGTACAAACTTCTTGGTTACAGAAACATGGTGTATTCATTTTATGAGGTTATTTACTTAACCATGATGTAAAAAATAGCTCTGAATAAACAACAACTGAGCAGAAGCGCTTGTCGACCTCGGCGAAGAATACGCGTCTGGCGTGAACAGGCACGCGCCGGCCCGCGCGTGATTTTCCGTTCCGCGCCACTCCCGCGTCCGGTGTGAACCCAGCGTTACAGGACTAACGAGATTCCGACTTGTAAAAAGCATTCATGTCCTCGTAGAACTCGTAATTACAATTTGTAAACTCAGAATTTTCGGAGAGCTTCGACTTGTACCACCTGACGGCTGCAAATTCATTTTGTCGTTGATGAATAAAGTCGTAATTACGACATGGCATGAATGCAGTATGATATAATCAAACAGAAAAATATGTTAAATCCACTAATTATTGTAGTAATGTATGCCAAAATATTAAAAGATATAGAAATATGTGAGAGAGTGTAGGGAGACCGACTCGATTGCATTATTCACAATATTTTATAGATGTGTTGGGAGGATCGAACCTTGCACAACACCAGAACTCTACTGTTGCTTTCTACTAATTTTTTGCTCATATTGAAGTATTTCAAATGAATAATGTAATATTTTAATGCTGAATGCTGTGACGGGTCAATCAGACTCGAGTGCAGTGATTGTACTATTTGATCCCCTGCAGATCTGGTCTGGTCAGTATAAACACAAGTCATTGTCTAGACTAGAGTATGTCCTCGTTAGGGGTGTGAAGTAACGAATTACAAATACTCACATTACCGTAATTAAGTCGTTTTATTTAGTAGTTTAAAAATTGTGTAATTTTACTATTACTTGAGTACATTTTAAGTGATGTATCTGTACTTTTACTCCGCTATTTTCCTTCCGTTTGTGGTCGTTAGTCGTTACATGCTTGTTTTGACTTTATTTTTATCCAACAACATGATTGGATCAAGTAATCGGTCTCGTGACTGTCATCAAATCAAATTCTGCATAGAAAACTTTAACCGCTAGCCTATACCTGCTGTTACTCGTGGCTGTTGTGGAAGTGCATTCTTCAAGCATCAATTCAATCCAGATATCAGCGTCTTCCTCTAATATGCCTAAGGTACATTTCACATTTCTGCTTACTATGATATTTATATAGGCTGGCCTATCTACAGGGCCTAACATTTGGTGTGAGGTTGGGGTATTGTGTACCGTGTTAACTCCCTCAAGTGCAGAGTTCATAATGCGGTGAAATCCCGCTCCCATTTACTTCATATAGAGAGACGCACGTAGCGATCTGTGCAATGCAATGAATGTAATAGTACTTTTACTTGAGTATGTTTTTTCAGTACTCTTTCCACCACTGGTCCTCGTGCTGTGATCCCTCTGAAGTTAGTCTGTATTTCAGCTGGCACGGATCTCACACGCTATGAAGATCTAAACCAGCACAACATCCTAACGTCATGCATCTATGAGCTTAAAAACTACAGCGAGAGGGGATGAACTTTCCTTTTTCCTTCCTCGAGCTCTTTCTAGTACTTCTGAAGCAGTTGCATAATTGTGTTTCTAATCTGAATTTATTTGGGGGGAAATAAATGTAGGTTTCTTAGCTGGTTTGTGGGCCTGATGGTGTTGTGTACTGTGATCATCACCTGGAGGAGTGGTGAGTGTCCTGCCGTACTCGAGACACCAGCCGACCGGATGGATATAAGGACTGGTTGCATCACACCTGCAGAAAAGAAGATATATACACATGCATTTTAATGCAACAACACATAATCCTCTATTTCATGCATTATAAAAAAAGATTAACATTTTGAATCCATTTTTTATTCATTAAAATTGAGCCATTTAAATGCACATTTTGAAAAATATATATATTTTTGATAAACTCTTCTTTTTTGGACAGGAAACACACATTAAAATTAGTGCTGGGCAACGAATAATCGCATCCAAAATAAAAGTGTAATTATTTTGTATATATAAATACACACACATGCATGTACATACACACACATACAGTGGGGAGAACAAGTATTTGATACACTGCCGATTTAGCAGGTTCTCCCACTAACAAAGCATGTAGAGGTCTGTAATTTTGATCATAGGTACACTTGATACAAAAATCCAGAAAATCACATTGTATGATTTTTAAATAATTAATTAGCATTTTATTGCATGACATAAGTATTTGATCACCAACCAACCAGTAAGAATTCCGGCTCTCACAGACGTGTTCGTTTTTCTTTAAGAAGTGCTCCTGTTCTCCACTCATTACCTGTATTAACTGCACCTGTTTGAACTCGTTACCTGTATAAAAGACACCTGTCCACACACTCAATCAAACAGACTCCAACCTCTCCACACTGGCCAAGACCAGAGAGCTGTGTAAGGACATCAGGGATAAAATTGTAGACCTGCACAAGGCTGGGATGGGCTACAGGACAATAGGCAACCATCTTGGTGAGAAGGCAACAACTGTTGGCGCAATTATTAGAAAATGGAAGAAGTTCAAGATGACGGTCAATCTCCCTCAGTCTGGGGCACCATGCAAGATCTCACCTCGTGGGGCATCAATGATCATGAGGAAGGTGAGGGATCAGCCCAGAACTACACGGCAGGACCTGGTCAATGACCTGAAGAGAGCTGGGACCACAGTCTCAAAGAAAACCATTAGTAACAGTCATGGATTAAAATCCTGCAGCGCACGCAAGGTCCCCCTGCTCAAGCCAGCACATGTCCAGGCCCGTCTGAAGTTTGCCAATGACCATCTGGATGATCCAGAGGAGGAATTGGAGAAGGTCATGTGGTCTGATGAGACAAAAATAGAGCTTTTTGGTCTAAACTCCACTCGCCGTGTTTGGAGGAAGAAGAAGGATGAGTACAACCCCAAGAACACCATCCCAACCGTGAAGCATGGAGGTGGAAACATCATTCTTTGAGGATGCTTTTCTGCAAAGGGGACAGGACAACTGCACCGTATTGAGGGGAGGATGGATGGGGCCATGTATCGCGAGATCTTGGCCAACAACCTCCTTCCCTCAGTAAGAGCATTGAAGATGGGTCGTGGCTGGGTCTTCCAGAATGACAACGACCCGAAACACACAGCCAGGGCTACTAAGGAGTGGCTCCGTAAGAAGCATCTCAAGGTCCTGGAGTGGCCTAGCCAGTCTCCAGACCTGAACCCAATAGAAAATCTTTGGAGGGAGTCCGTATTGCCCAGCGACAGCCCCGAAACCTGAAGGATCTGGAGAAGGTCTGTATGGAGGAGTGGGCCAAAATCCCTGCTACAGTGTGTGCAAACCTGGTGAAGAACTACAGGAAACATATGATCTCTGTAATTGCAAACAAAGGTTTCTGTACCAAATATTAAGTTCTGCTTTTCTGATTGTAACAAATACTTATATCATGCAATACAATGCAAATTAATTACTTAAAAATCATACAATGCGATTTTCTGGATTTTTGTTTTAGATTCCGTCACTCACAGTTGAAGAGTACCTATGATAAAAATGACAGACCTCAACATGCTTTGTAAGTGGGAAAACCTGTAAAATCGGCAGTGTATCAAATACTTGTTCTCCCTGCTGTATATTATATAAACACAAACTATGAGATTAATCACGATGCCCAGCACTAATTAAAATGTTTACACACGTTGGTCATGAACCAATCTAGTGAAGAATCAGAGATCTAACAATATCCAGATAACATCTGATGGTGAGATGGTATAACAGAACTATGTGCCAGAACACACACCAATTCTTCTGAACTACTCAAACTGTGTTTGAATAAAGTGAAAGAAATGTGTGTATGCGATGTTTGTGAGGTGTAGTTGGACAGTAATGCTGTGAGGAGACGTTTTGTCACTGTCTCAGAGCTCAGAGCTGTCAGATTGCACACACACACACACACACACACACACACACACACACACACACACACACACACACACACACAGAGAGAGACAAAGATAACTGGGTCACTGATAAGAATGAGAATGCTGCATCTGTGTCCTCATGACTTACGGCTGATATAATTAACAAGATCCTCAACTTAGTCATTTGAAAGATGAATGCCCATTCAGTTTCATCTATTTCATCACTATTTCAGTCAATATGTTTGAAGAACTTGCATAGAATAAAAAATAACTCTACCAAAGTGATGATTTCATTAAAATTTTAATATAATGCGTTCATGTTGTTTTTGCCCCATATGGTTTCCATAAATGTTCTTTATGTTCCCCCATATAGGCTACTGGGTAAAAAGTTAAAACTTTGTTAAAGAGAAAAGCCACAGTGATTTTAAAGTCATCCGTTTTTTAAAGACAATCGTATACAAAGGATGAAAGAGAAATGTCATGGGTTATTAATATTTTAAAAGAGTAATAAATGTGGTTGAATTGAGAGAAGTGCCAAAACTGAATGATACTACCAGAATATCAGTGATATGAATGGTTGGAGAAAAGTTAGTGAGTAAAAATCACTTTCAGTGCTTTACCATTACAACATTTACTGGTTTAGGGTTAAAATGACAAGAATCAGCTCTTTAAAAACATTCACGTGGTCATGCAAATGCATACGCAATGGCTTTAAGTAAGTTATTGCATGTTTTGATTTTCTAAAAAATTGTTATAAGATTAAAAAACAGAAGAAAAAAATAATTGGGACACAGCAGCACGCTAATTTAGAGACACACAGCTGTGAATTTACCAGTAGTCGTATCCTTCATCCCAGTTGTCAAAGTGCACCAGGAACCGGCTGTCCACCATGTCGGACACCGTGGCGACACAGATGAACGAGGGATTCTTCTTATCGATGGCCTCCAGCTTCATACCAATCCTGAACCCCGACGGCGTCACCGTCTGGAAACACAACACACACATATACAATTATACAGATATCATTTTTTATTTTTATTTTTACTAATGGGTGCAGGGCACTATAGTTCATTTATGTAAGTGAGGAGAGCAAAATAAAGTTAACTGTGACATATTATACCCAAGAATTCTTCATACAGTGACTACCAGTTACATTTATACAAATTTGGGACCAAAAATTATTCAGACACTTTGATCTGATCATGCTTTGCTGAAGTGTTTTTTCTTTAATTACTAATGCGCAATTTTTACACCACAGACTGAACAAAATGAAATATCAACTGATTTGATAACTCAGTTCTTGTCATATTTTATTACCATTTTCTAAACTATTGCAAATAAACTGTAATAATGTGAGAAATGTTGTCTGAATAAATTTTGCTTTGACTGTATCTGGAACATGTCATGATCCAATCAAATCCTGATGTTAAAATCAAGCTGAACATGTAACTCCGTAATATAATAATAATATAAGTGAAGAGTGTAGTGTAAGTTAGATGTGCTGAGGGTGACAGTGTCTTCTAGTGTAAGTGCTTTATTAAATGAAGTGAAGCAGTGCCATCTAGTGGAAATGAGATCAATGTCATGTGCTGAACACTCACTCACTCACTCACTCACTCACTCACTCACTCACTCACTCACTCACTCACTCACTCACTCACTCACTCACTCTCACCATGTTCTGGTTCTGGAAGAGGGCTTTGGGTGCCGTCTGTATTTTATTTAGTTTGATGAAGGAGGACCAGCTGAACTCTTCATCCTTCAACCCTACAGAGACACACACACACATGGGCCATGTGAGGAACAACACACACACACAGGTCATGTGAGGAGCAACACACACACACACACACACACACACAGGCCATGTGAGGAACAAAACACACACTGACATCTAAGTTTCTTAAATTAAGTGTTGATTCAGTAGGGCCAGGATTGGTGTCATTTGTAAACAAGTGCCTCCTCACTGGCTCCATCCCTGCTGCCCTTAAGGTGGCCACTGTCACACCGTTACTCAAGAAGCCTTCACTGGATCCTGCCGTGCTAAATAACTTCCACCCTATCTCTGTATTACCTTTTGTTTCAAAGGTGTTGGAAAAAGTTGTTCTTGACCAACTTTTTTCTAAAGTGCAATGATATTTCTGAAAAAATTCTATCTGGTTTTAAGTCTGCTCACAATGTAGCTTTGACTGTATCTGGAGCATGTCATGATCCAATCAAATCCTGATGTTAAAATCAAGCTGAACATGTAACTCCGTCATATTATAATAATATAAGTGAAGTGTGTAGTGTAAGTTAGATGTGCTGAGGGTGACAGTGTCTTCTAGTGTAAGTGCTTTATTAAATGAAGTGAAGCAGTGCCATCTAGTGGAAACGAGACCAATGTCATGTGCTGAACACACACACACACACACACACACACACACACACACACACACACACAAACAAACACGTTAACTAATGTTAACGGAGATTAATAAATACAGTAACAAATGTATTGCTCTCTGTTAGTTCATGTTAGTAAATGCATTAATTAATGACCCTTATTGTAAAGTGTTACCAATTTTTTTGAAACCATATTTAGGACTAATTCAAAAACATCCTTTCCTGACCTAAATTTCAAGAAAGAGAAAGTAAGAGAGCATGTTGTGTTTCTGCTGTATTATGATCATGTGACTAACGCTGGTTCAGGATTGGCCACTGAACATGTATTGGGTGTTCTGTGAGCTTCTGGAGTCTCTTGCCTTTAGGGGGATGCAGCTTGTGTCCAGTTTTCTCACACCATCCCACTGGGTGGATGTCAGGAGAGTTGGAGTTTACCCAGAAGTCATAGCAGTCCGAATATTTGTCAAAATGCAGTCTAATTCGATGTCCCAACACCTGCGAATGTGCAAACATGTGTGTGAGTGATTCTGTAGAGTAAAAGATGATGTTCCTTTGTCTGCATCTGCTGTAGGAGTAGTGTTGTTACCTCAGCGACGGTGAGGACGCAGTACATGGACGGGTGTTCAGGGTCGATGCCCTCCAGCCTCATGCCAACCCTGAAGCCGTTCTTACACTGAGGTAATGACTGATACTGCACACACAGAGAGAGAGAGAGGGAGAGAGTTCAGTCACTCACTCCTTATACAGCTAGAGATGCACCAGCATACAAATGTGACCCTAGACCACAAAACCAGTCACATAGGTCAAATTTTTTTTATTGAGTCTTATACATAATAATCCAAAACTGAATAAATAATCTTTCCATTGATGTATGATTTGTTAGGATATGACAATATTTGGCCAGATTTGAAAATCTGGAATCTGAGGGTGCAAAAAAAATCAAAACATTGAGAAAATCTCCTTTAAATTTGTGCATTTATGTTCGCGATTGTGCTGCATTCACTCACAAAAATACATGTTTTATATATTTACGGTAGGAAATTTACAAAATATCCTAATGATTTTTGACATAAAAGAAAAATTTGTAATTTTTACCCATACAATGTATTGTTGGCTTTTGCCACAAATATAACCGTGCGACTCGTGACTGGTTTTGTGATCACACTCACTGGAATGCTCACTAATACAGTTACAGATAACTGATAATTCTGGTACAGTGCATGCAGAAGATATCTAAAATCTTTTCCACATTTTGTGATGTTGCAGCATTAGGCCGTGTGCGTTTTTAGTCAAATGCCCGGCGCTCTCCTGGAAACACTGAGCTTCAGGCGCGTGATAGCGCTTCATGAGCCCCTTTCACACAGAAATCCCGGTAAGTTACCGTAAAATTACCAGAACGACTTTACCGGTGAATTCAAAAATGTCAAAATTCTCAATTTTATTTGTATAGCACAATTAATCAAAACCTAGGTTGACCAATGTGCTGCACAATAAAAACTTCCTCATTGATTATATGCCGTGTCAAATCCACTTTGCTAGTTTAACAACAGGAAAAATGGTCTAAAAGGGTTGTCCCTATTCTCTTAATGAGTAACGGGTGTGTTATATTGCAATAAACCAATCAGAGTCTCATCGTGAAAAAGACGTGAAAATTATAACTGCGTCAGACTGAAACTAGCAAAAAACACTTGCGTTGCGTTTGGCGCTGGATTGCGCCGGGTGTAAGATAGGGCCCTGTCTGTGTGAAAGGGGCTATAGTTTGTTTCTGAATGTCAAAATGTGTGTATTTTCTCTGACTCTTGTTTTAAACAGCGTTGTTGTGTCGTTGTTCTTATGGTCGCCTGTTGCCGTTGTACAGGCAGGATATGTGACGGTTGGTCGTGTGGTATTTGACCCAAAGCCACTTGTTGAAGTCAAGCCTGCAACGTTAGCAAAAAAGAGTGTAGCGCCTGCTAATGCTGTGGTACACAGAGAAGGAGGCCGGAAGCCGTTTTTGAATGGATTTCAATGGAGGAAAGGCTTCACAGCACTGAATAAAGCTCTTCAGTGGGAAAACGGCTCATCATTTAATGAATCGACAGTCCATCAGCTAATCTTCAACATGCTTGCTCTTAAACAGTCATTCTGTATTTACACTGAAAAAAATGCTGTTTTATAAGAGTAGTCACGGACAATTGCGTGACGTATGATTCAGTTTACGGTACTTCTCATGAATTTCTATGGTTTCTGCAACTGTCGCACAACTCGACTGAAACTCAATGACGTCCAGGCTGTAATGTGATTGGTTAACAAGGGACACGTGATCAAAGTTCACCACAGACCCTCATAACTCCCAATAATAAGACCATCTCTGACTTGTCCCACTCCTCCTCCACTGTAGGGTAACAAATCCACTGACGGCTGGGTAACAAATGATAGAGATGAGTGCTAAATTTTTCCCAAGTTGAACATTGAACTCTGAGCATCAGGAAGAAAAATCTCAGCACTCACACACTGCTGCCGTTTTTAAATACACAGCGCTCCTTTTAAAAACCACTGAGAAAATTGGGGAAAAAAAATTTGGTGGACACAGCCTTATGCTAAAATGATTAAATGAATCTATACTTCATAACCTAAAATGACAAAACAAAAACAAGATCTGCACATTTATTAAAAACAACAAACTGAACCCTAACTTTTTTCTAGGTTATGGCCAACAACCAATACGATGAACTGATATACACGGCGTGCAGAAGTATTAGGCACGTTGATTTTCGGATCATATTTTTTTTCCAAGCACATATGACCAATTCCAAATCACACTAATCTTAATAACTACTATATATTTTGTATTTAATCATTTAGGCTACACGTGCTATATAGTTGTTCATGAAGGCTGGAAATGGAAAACGCCTTATATTCAGGTGTGCATAATTATTAGGCACGTTTTCTTTTACAGATTAAATAAGACAAACCATAGATTTAACTCTTAAAAATTATTAAATGCCCATGAGAAGGATGCATTACTAATGCAATACTAGGAATTTCAGTTAAGGCATGACCATTGGACAGTGAAGTGCTCATTGGGTCAGCAGGGTCAGACAAAAACAGGTGGAGAAGAAGAGACACATGTAAACTGCAATTAAAGCTACTGTTTAGGAATTACTCTCATCTAGCTGGGAAATTGTATACTAACTGAATATTACTTTCTAGCGCCTCCCATTCCGAGGGCGTTTTAACTCCTACGGTGCCCGTACTATTTCAAATCTGCCGGCAGTCGCGAGTAATCTACCGCTCGCATTGGTCACGGTGCCACTGAGTGTAAAAACGTGAAAGGCGAAGCTTGAATTCCCAGGTATGTCCCTCTTTGGTTAATGTATTTTCAAGATGGAGGCGCAACATGGCTTCCGCCATTCGACCAGCACACCCGTATGTATTATAAATGGCAGATTCTACGCTTACGAGAATACTTGATTAGTTGGTAGATGTAATTATACATTAATGAGCACATATAATTCTGAAAGAACAAAGTGGTGTTTGCTAAGAATCAACTTAAGAAATTACACAGTGTAGCTTTAAGGTGAAGAATTAAGTGTGAAACCATCAGGAACCCTTTAGTCTCCAGCGCCACCATTTTCCAGAACTGCAACCAACCAGGAGTCTCCAGAAGAGCAAGATATCAGGGTCTCAGAGACTTAGGTCAGGTAAAGAGCCTGAAAAATGACCCCCTCTTAATAAGAATTACAAGCTGAAGTGTAGTAAAATACATGAAGACTGTTTTTATAGGCTTTATTGACAGACAGATTGAGAGTGACTGACCAGCACCACATCCTCTTGCACCACTGTTTGAAGAATTCATCTTTCAGAATCTAAAGGGTTCCCGATGGTTTCACACTTACATGTGTCTTTTCTTCTTCACCTGTTTTTGTCTGACCACTGTCCAATGGTCATGCCTTAACTGCATTTTCTAGTATTGCATTAGTAATGCATCCTTCTCATGGGCATTTAATCATTTTTTACTTTTCAGTCTGAGTTAAACCTCTTTTTGTCTTATTTAATCTGTAAAAGAAAACGTGCCTAATAATTATGCACACCTGAATATAAGGCGTATTCCATTTCCAGCCTTCATGAACAATTATATATCACTTATAAATGATTAAATACAAAATTAATAGTAGTTATTAAGATTAGTGTGGTTTGAAATTGGTCAAATGTGCCTGGAAAGAAAATCAACGTGCCTAATAATTCAGCACGCAGTGTGTGAGCAGGAGAGATAAAGCATCCAGCGTGTGTAAACCTGTTTTCACAGAAACCTAAAGCTCTCCCAGTGTAAAGCTTCAGGGTTTGACTGTTGGAATCAAGACAGCAAGATAATTCCAAGTAAAATAACTACTAATATACGTATTATGAAATATTATTTGGCTTCCTAAAACCCTATTGTGAATGTGATGTGGACTGTGACACACTATCACAACTAAAAAGAGGTTTAAGTCCACTTTAACCCTCTGGGGTCTAAGGTGTTTTTGGGGTCCTTGAGATGTTTTGACATGCCCTGATATTTGTATTTTTTTCAGTTGCTTATAAACATATTAATGGCAAAGGTGTAATTACACTCTATTTAGCATGAACATGGCTATCATAATATGTGAGCAACATTTTTGAGAGAATATTATTTATGCGTGGTTATTCAAAAAACTTAGACTTACATTTTCTGATATAAGACCACAAATGACCAACTTCACATATTCCCACAATACTTTTGACTAATTGAAGTTGTCGGCTAGAGTATTTACTTCAAAATGATCTGAAAATCATCCTGGCTAATCGTTCACATTATACAATAGATTGATTTAAATTTTGTAAGACACTTTTTGTTTGGAAAGGCAATATGCAGGGGGGCGTGAATGATCCAACAAGGTCATGAATAATGTCCTCATTCACACCTGAGAGACAAAGACCTGCTAATGCTGCATACTAATGAGCCTTGCATAGGTGTCACTGAGCCACAAGAAAGAATGCAAAGACAACACACACATATACACACACACACACACACATATATATATATACATATATATATATATTAATATATATATATTACTACAGAATTGGTTCAGAGTTGGAAACATCTTGAAAAAAAGTGTATTTTTCCACAAGCATTGTATGCTTGCAAATTGTATAATATCCAAGGTAAACATTTCTAGTAATTGTGCAGTTAATTCTCATTCGTATTTTCAAAAAAGTTTTGCAATATGTAGGCTATCCTCTCCCCAAATTTGTCACTAATAAAACACAAAAATAATTTAAAGAGAAGGCTTATATTGACCTTTTAAGATTTTGTTTGCACCTTGTAAATTAGGTTTTGATGTGGCAGTAAAAACTTTATAATCTATCCAAAACGAAATGTTGTCTTTCATATTTCGTCTTTTATAATATATATTAGGGCATAACTGTTATTTGCAGTTGAATATGTTGCTTATACAAAGACATTTTATTTCAACGTATTCAGTCGATTTTTACTCATCTCAGTAGGCAATATAGATAGTTTGCTAAAAGAGAAATTCATTCACACAGACACGCGCAGCTGGAGTAAACAATAGCATGTTCCGTTCATTCATTCAAACACAGAAACGCACGAGCTGGAGTAAACAACAGCATGTGCCGTTCATTCATTCAAACACAGAAACGCGCGAGCTGGAGTAAACAACAGCATGTGCCGTTCATTCATTCAAACACAGAAACGCGATTCAAATTTAAACAGTCTTTTGCGGTTTACAGACACCATTTCATATCGCGATTAGAACAAAGCACTTACTGATGATCTGCAGCTGGACCCGTTGTTCGGCTACTCCAGCACGTTTGAGGTAAAATTTCCAGGATTATCACGATATTATTATTCCTCACAGCGAGTGTTTTCCAGCTGTTGTGGGCGTTGACTGGTTTGCGTGTGTTGCTTCAGATCTGTGTCTGAATAGCGCGCGCTCTCGATGGGAGTGTCACATTAGCAGAGTAATGAGATGCCAGAAAGATAATGAGAACGGCTGATCTCTCGCTCTTTATATATAGATTACATAAACAGAGAATATTTCTTTTAGTTTTAAATTAGATAATTTAAAACTACACACTTAAATGATTATAGAGATATATAGCTCATGTCTGAGTGAATAGTATTCGCTGAGTTTTGTTGAGTTTAGAGACGTGCTTCAGAAAAAAAGTTCACGGAGACGGAGAGGCAGAAAGCACTCCCTGTTTACTTTCTTTATTTTACAAAAGCACAATGTTTTATTTCGATTGTAAGTGGACATATAAAAAAGTAGACATTTAACAGCTTATTTTTTCATATTTCTTAAGGCTGTATGCAGTGGCGGACTGGGACAATAATTCAGGCCGGGAATTTGACTCCACTGCCAGGCCACCTCTGCTGCTGCAGTCACCACCACCCTATTCATGTAATCTACTGGACTGATTGCTCGTTTGTTGGTTTAATTTTATCTATTGTGATTATCTAAGTGATTTGTATGTAGTGTTAATTTTGTCACCTATTTTTAATTTAGTCTTAGTCTTGTGCCAAATGTCTTAGTTAGTCTTAGTCAACTAAAACTCTCGTTATTTTAGTCAAATTTTAATTAGTCGTCTAATTTTAGTCAAAAGAAACTCAATATTTCTAAGTTTTAGTTAAAACATTTTAGTCTTTTTTTTAAATAACAAATTATTTCTGAGATTATTTCTGATAACCATTTCAGTCAAATAGTGTTTCACACATCTCAAATATTGGTTAAATGTCATAATTACCTGAAAAAAATGTAATAGATTTTTTTAATGCAACTAGTTTTTAACATTAATCTGTTCATAACAGATGAATATTCTATCTCCTGATGATGGCAAGTAGAGACGATTGGAGATGAAAATGAAGAGATTTTATCTTAGTTTTTATTTTATGCAAAACATTCTCGTCTTTTTTCGTCAACAATAATGCATGTTAATTTAGTCTTAGTCAGCGTTTTTGGACATTGGTGCAGTCTCGTCATCGTCTCGTCTTAGTCATGGAAAAAAAAGGTCGTTGACGAACATTTTTAGTCTCGTCTCGTCTGACGAAATTAACACTATTTGGATGAAAGTGTTCGTCTGCCAATTACAAATATAATGTAAATGTAATCTTGACCGACCTGTTCCCTTACTGGCGAACATGGCTGAGATTTTGCAGCAGCTTTGCTGCGTCTGTGGCCAGGGCTTTTTTCCTTTTTAAACGCTCCCTCTCTGCTCCTCCTTTGCGTTTACGCTCCATTTTTTGAACTATTTAGTCGGATATTAGGCAGTGCTTCGTGACGTTGTGTGGGATTGTCATTTTCACTCTGCCATTATGATTCGTCGATTGAGGTGCTCCCGATGGCCAGTCCGCCCCTGGCTGTATGACCAAAACTGACGGAGTATTTTAGGTCTATTTTGCTGCTATGTTAAAAAAAACGAGCAAAACGCGCCCGCGCGTTTGCCGACCTCAGAGGGTTAATGGTAATGGTAAATGCTAAATAGACTGCATTTATATAACGCTTTCACAGACCCAATGGCCACCAAAGCGCTTTACATATTGCCTCACATTCACCCATTCATACACTGACGGCGGTGTCAGCCATGCAAGGCGCCATCCAGCTCGTCGGGAGCAGCTGAGGTTAGGTGTCTTGCTCACTTTAAAGTCCATGTACAAAAGACTGACAAACCGTACATATTTACAGTTTGCCACCATATTAGTTTGCAGCTGTAACATGAAAATACAATCCATATACCGGTAATCAAAAATCCTTTACTGGTGCTTCACTAATGCCCATCTAACAGGGAACGTCCTCTGAACTTTAGCTAACGTTCTGGCGAGATGAACAAACGCTCTTCCAGTAACATTACTAGAACGTTCGTTTAAAGTCTTCAATAATGTTCTCAAAATGTTAGCAGCATTCATGGAAAGTTTTTTCCAAAAATATTTAGATGGATGTTCGTCTAACATTAGCATGAACATAACTTGTTTCAGAACGTAGAGAGAACATTCAAAAGCAACATTTCCACAATGTCTGCAAAATGATAAAAATGTTATCTTAACTTTCACAACACCAAGAAAAAAAGCTTTTAAACCGTTTAAATAACTGTACATTTTGAACGGTCAGAGGACATTCATTTTCATAACTTAACAGGAACGTTAGCAAAACATTCTGAGAACATGTCTGCTAGCTGGGTGTGAGTTAGTAAAATCTTAGTGTGTATAAAAGCGAAATCAAAGGTAATTTCCTTCCACAACAGCGGCATTGATGCTGTCGTGTGTGTGTGTCGTCTCACCTCTTTGAAGAGTTTAGTGGGGGCAGCGATGGCTCTCTCCTGCTCCAGGTACGAGGCCCAGCACCACGCCTTCTTCTTGCCTCCATACGGGACCGCTGCATCATGGGAAACAACCACAGGTGTCATGGAGATCATGTGACTGTCGCCTGGAGAGAGTGTGTGTGTGTGTGTGTGTGTGTGTTTGTCTCACTGTATCTGAGCAGAGCTGCGTCTCCTCTGCGCTTCCGCCGGCCTCGCGTGGCCCCGCGTGCTGGTCGCCGGCTTTCTTTCTCTTCCTGTTACACACATCAAAACAGGAATCCAGGGTCAGATCTGCTTACTCATCAGCAGTGGCTAATAGAAGAAACATGAAAGTGACGTGTAGCCAAGTATGGTGTCCCATACTCTGAATTATTGATTATTATCTGATAATTATCCTTGTTTGCGTCCCTATTTATTCTTGATATGTTCTTCACGATCGTTGTTACATGTCCTGTTCTGCTTTGCCCTAAAGTAGATCTAGTTTTCTCCCCAACAAGTTTTTAGTTCAGTTTATTTATTTATTAATAAACACCTATTATCCCCTGCGTTTGAGTCCCTCCCTTACATTCAATCCTGACAGGTAGAGCCTTAATTCAAGATCACTGAAAACAAGTCCTAATATTGCATGATTTGTCTTTAGCTTCACCAGCAAATGTATCTTGTTTTAAGGCTATTAAGATTTTTTTTTTTCTGGGGAAAATAAACACTGGGTTTTTTCTGAAAGAAATTCATTAGTTTAGTTATTTTTGTGAAACCAGAAAATGAAATCGGCCTAATACAGTATTAGGACACAGTATTGTGTATAGGTACCACAAATGGTGTTTTAAAAGGTACATGTGTAACATTATGATAACTTGTTTATATAACTTAATAGATTTTTTTATATACTGTATATACTACATATCAAAGTTTTTGAGGTTGCAAGAGTTGTAGGTTTTCATATTAATAAAAGCTTGATGTCTTGTGTTGCTAATTGGCATGCAATTAATTTTAAAACATATTGTATGCTGGAGAAAATACAGCATTACTGTTACTAAAAATAAAGCTGCATCTGACTATGTTATGTTAGCCACACTCTAAAAAATGCTGGGTTGTTTCAACCCAATTTTGGGTCAAATATGGACAAACCCAGCCGTTGGGTTAAATAAGTACAATGTACTTATTGTGTTCATGTTTTATTGTAAAACACTTTTGCTGCTATTGCGGTGTGATACGGGTAAGGTTAGGGACAGGTGTGCTGGTATGGTTAAGTTTAAGGGTGGGTTAAGGTATAAGGGAAGGGTCAACAGTGTAATTACAAATGTAATTACATACATTAATTACAGCTGTAATTACATGCAGGTATTTTAAAAATATAAGTACAATGTAAAAACATGTATTTACACAATAAGTCCATTGTATCAAATTAGTAATTTCAATGTAAGTACATAGTACTTAAAGCCACTTAATATAAAGTGGGACCTGCATTTTTGATCCAACGTTTGGGTTTGTCCATATTTGACCCAAAATTGGGTTAAAACAACCCAGCATTTTTTAGAGTGCACTTGACAAAATAGTGTTTTTCTCTGAGGCACGGTGAAAACATGGAACTCACGGAGAATAAAGACAACAAGCGATTCAAACAATAAGACTAACAGTGTTGAGATAACAATGATTAATGATAAATGTATCCATACAGTTGTTCCCTTGGCTAATAACACATATACTTTATTAAAGCGTCTTAAGTCTTTCCATGGTTTCTGCAAAATATAACCAGAAATCGAGGATAACACGGGTATGATGTCATTGATAGGCGACGCACGGACACTTATTTCTCTGGATGTCATCATTCTTGGAAACATCTGGGATAATTTAAGTACACAAGTCAACAAAATATATAACACTGTGTAAAAACTGTGGTTTTTGGATATTTTAATCTAAAAATCTTACATGTTGTGCCTTTAAAATGTGAACACAGTGACCTCTCTCTAGACTTGTAGTCAAGACCGCCTAAACCGAGACCAAGACACTACCAAGACCAGAGGGTATCGAGACCAAGACAAGACCAAGACCGAGACAGACCAAGTCAAGACCAAGACCAAGTCGAGACCGGAGGGGAAAAAACAGACTAGTGTTGAAGCTAAGCAATAACCTGTATGAATTCAAGAACAGCAGCATACTAGGGTTCAGCCGCAGTTTACATTCAATACATATTAGACGGTATTACTTCAACTACACATGCAGAACAACAGAGACAGACCATGTGGTGTGTGTGACTGTGAGCTCACTGTAAATGTTTTTTGCAGACTGAGTGAGATCAACTGTGTAGCAATTGCATGACGGCTGTTACTGCACTATTAGAGGATTGAGACTCCCTTAACTTTTGTGTACTGTTGAGGACTGACATGACTGGTTCATCTGACAAAACATCAAACACCATCTTGCTCCTCCAACAACTGTCTAAAGAATAAGAAATATGTAACCAATCGAAATTATACTTAATGTGTAGATGAAATAGTAACATCAAATTAAAGATACACAATTATAAACTTGGATTAGGCCTAATGTTTAGTCAACACAACAGAGATATGCAGATGATATTTAAGACCATTTATTTAGTCTAACACCATCTTAAATACAATACTGTAATCAAACAACACTTACACACACACACACACACACACACACACACACACACACACCGTTGGCGGTGCACTCAAAGTCATCTGTCAGTGGTGCAGTTACCCAAAATCTCCTGAATGAAGTTAAAACCCATCATGTCACTGATATGTGGTTTTTAAATCAAGTGATCAAAGTGCTCGTTGCGCTGCGATCAGTGGCGCGGATACAGTGTTTTCTCGTGTGGCTCGCGCACACGCCGCACTGTCTTCACTCGGACGCGCGCTTCAATCCGTTGCGGATACTCTCTATTCGTTCTGGTGAAATCACAAAACATAATGCACACAAACGTGTCCCAGCTTGATATACAACCACTGATGAACATAATCGGTTTTGATGAGAAAAAAAAAACTATACGAGAAAGAAAAAAAACTATACGAGTGCGGATTAGAACCCAGAACCTCTGACACAGTTGGCGAAAGTTTTACCACTGGACCATTAAGATATGCATTGTTCTAAAAAGGCGAAACAGCTCTGTAACAAAAAATACATGCATGTGATTGGTTGCATTTGAAGGGCGCGAAATAATTAATAATGCTGCATTATCGAACGTTGTGTCGTTGTGGATATTGCAGTATTGTATTGCTAAATCCCCCGACCACTATATCGGTCTGAGACAGCGAGACCTAGACAAGACCAAGAGGTCTGAGACCAAGACAAGACCGAGACCAAAGACTGTCAAGACCGAGACCACGTAAAAGTGGTCTCGAGACATACATCACTACCTCTCTCTCTCCTACCAACATGCCACTGCTCTATAAGGGATGTGAAAATGGAGGATGAAAGCAGAGTAACAGCAGGTGAACTGACATAGTCGTCGTCGTCGTCCTCGGGGACCTCGAAGGAGCTGTCCACGTCTTCAGCGCTCCTCTCCGTCAGACGCGACCTCTTCCTCACGACCACCTCTCCGTTCGTCCGGGACCCTTCTCTCTGCAGCGCTCTGTGAAACACCACAGGAACATCACTGCAGACGCATGGAAAAATTATGTTTTCTTTATTCATTTTTGCATCTTAATGTATAGATGCTTTTTTCCGGCTTTTTCGCCTTTGCCTTTTGACTTGCTTAGTTTTGGACATTTAATTAAATTCAATTTAATCTGCCTGCATTGACATCATTATATGAGAACTGGAATGAGCTGGACGATGACATCACGGTTTTCTCTAGAGTGGCTATATATAACTAAATTAATAATTTTTACAATAAAAATGAACCATCATTGAACTTACTTAAGCTGGACTGTGATGCTATTTTCTTCTGGAAACAAACTTTGTTGCATTATTTTCCTGTTATCACTGTAAAGCTGCTTTACTGAAACAATCTGTATTGTAAAACGCGCTATATAAATAAATGTGACATGACTTGACTTGACTGAGCTACCTTAGTTTGAATGACAAAATACTATTTGAACAGAGACATGTCCTGTAGATATCAAGTATAAGAAAATAATGTTCATGTCAATAATTACCCACCATCTTGTTTGTGTGTGTGTGCGTGCGTGCGTGCGTGTGTGTGTGTGTGTGTGTGTGTGTGTGTGTGTGTGTGTGTGTGAGAGAGAGAGAGAAAAAGTGCTGTGGTATAGTGTTCATCTTCATTACATACTATGGCGTTATGTCACACAGAATTGTCTCATTCAATAACTTTGTATTAATGCTCAGGTTAAGCGTGTGAGAGACCGGAAAACCCCAACACAACATCCTGTGGCCTCTTTTTTAAAACAGTATATACGTGTTAGGATTTTTGCCAACGGTTGCACCAGCCCTACCACAAGTGTGATGAATATCTATGTTTAGTAACATGTTTTTGTGTCAGACTTTTTTTTTTATGCTAACATATTTCATTAAACATTTTATTTGTAATGTAACTCTTTCACAGTTATACATTTATAAACACTTTTGCTAGAAAATGATAAAGCAGTTTTTGTGCAACATTACTGATTTGTGTATCATATTAAATCCATTTTAAATGATTCTCCGAGACTGAGTCATTCGTAGCTCTAAATCAATGTGCAATACATAAACAGATCAGAAACACAAGCAGATGTTGAGCAATACTGTACAATCCCAGTAAAGTACACTGGATTGTGATAGTCTTGTGTCTTTAGTAAATTTGGCACTAAAACTGAACATCATCACTGAGCAAAATGTCTCCTTAATTAAAGTATGAATTCTTCCATAATTCCTCCCTAAGAATAATTTTAACTTTTAACTTTTAAACTTTTAACAATTTTAGAGTTGCTAAATTTCCCTGACATTTCTAGACATTTCTAGCCTGGGTTTCCCCATGCTACCTTGCGCGCAGTGCAATTTTATTCAAGCTGCTAGGCAGTCTGGATTCCATGGACCAGATTTTCGCCTCAGCGAGGGGACCAATCACAGAACGGGGAGGGAGCAGCAAGACGATGACGACGTCTATGCGACACATCGAAGCAGTTTGTTTATATCAACATGTGCACTGCAGATCTCTTGCACAAACGGAAATAGTCGCTGAAAGCCATCGTGTACACATAAATCTATCTGTCTTCTTCCTCGTTGAATTTCTGTCGCTCTACTTGATATTTGATAGACATTCGTAGCGCCCAATAAACGGCTCTGGGCATTCGTAAACCACGCCTCAAATACGAGAAAATGAACATGTGGTTCCCAGACCACGTCTCAATCAGACGAGGTCTGACGTTAGCCAGACTAAGACATTTCATGACTGTGGGAACCTTGTGTGTCCAAACAATGCAATGCACTCGAGCTGACCTTTCTTTTTCATGAATAAATGTCCCGGAAACCATATTGCCTGTAATTTCCTTCTTGACTTGTTTGATCAGAGGGACAAAGTAAAGGTCAGGTTGATTTTACACAAAAGTAGACTAAAACACTAAATAACTGTTTTATTTCCAACTAAATGCCACTTACTGTAATAAGTCATGTGACTATAATTCAGCATGCTACTGTTTGAAATATTTACAATACTGCATATTGTTTCACATGCATTTTTATTAGGGATGCAGCGATATGAACATTTTGGCCGATACAATGACCAATAATTCTTTATATTTGAAAGCTGATAACGGATATATTGGCCTATAAATATATAAATATAATATAATTTGAGAGCCTGATTACAAAAACAAAAGTCTCACCATTAAAAGCCATGTCCCAAGCAAACGATTATAATGATGTTCTCATTAAAATTTTATGCAGCCGATATGGCAGACTTGTGCTGCACTTGTTGCACTTTACTGTATGTTCCTTTTTGAAGAGATTTCAATCATATTTCAAGCAATTCAAAATCATCATGGTGAACTGTGAACATCTGAAGTGATGATCTGAAGGAAATGATACATTATCAGCTTTAATATATCGGCCAAATTTTTGTATCAGGCCGATAACGATAACATTAAAAATTAACATATATCGGCCGATACTGATATGGTGGCCGATATATCGTGCATCCTTAGTTTTTATTAAATATGAGACAGTATTAGATCTGCACGATTAAATGTTAAAAGATAGCGATCTCGATTCAAACACCCACATGATCTTATTTCTAAGACAGCTATTCGGCTCTCCGTCTATTAAAACTTAGACAAGTGCGATCACAGCAAACATTCAGATATGATCCAGAGAGAGCAGTCGTCGTGTTTTGATATAAAACAGCTTCACTAACAGTCTTTTCAACATCACAGTATCATTATTTCTGTCTTACAGTAACTCACATTATCACAGAAGTACTGGATAAAAGTTTACTGTTCAGATATAAACACTGATGTTTACAGTAGTGATCAGAATAGATCAAATCACCTTTTGAAAGTAACTTGATGCTTCAAATAAAGATTGTATCAGTTACATCGTTACACCAGTAGGTGGAGACAAGTGTCTGTTAAAAATGTGTTTGTCATTGAATTATTCATTCAAGACATTTGTTCAAAAACCCTGAATCATCCAGTAATGAAACAAGTGAAGTTTTTAGCAGTGTGTTATTGAATCGTTAATTCAACCCGATAAAAAAAAAGAGTTCAAATGAATTGAATATTTTTTCCAATACACAGCAGCAATTAAATTTTTTTCAGAATCTTAAGTATACTACAAGTTATTTTGATTCGTTGTCTATCATTCTTTTTGCTTCTTGAGAGCTTTTTGCTCTTCAGCAAGCACTCTGTGTCAACTGTCCTATTTGGTGTTGTTTGTCCCGTAGGAACTTGAATTGTTACTATAAGCACAGCTGAAAGCATGCCCACGTTAAACTTCGGCAGGTGACACACGCGATCAGTGTGCGATACTGTTTGGATGCTACACATCCACAGTCGGCTCTTGAGGGTGCTGGCTGTGTTCATTGAGAAATATCTCAACGTATACAGAAAAAAATAATAAAAAAAGACATGCGCTTTCGGGTGTTTCAGCCTTGCGCATCTTGACTTTCTTCTAGAGGGAAGAAAGCTGATATGTATTACGTACAGCTCATATCTTGCGTTGCCGAGCCGAGGTTTCCAGCGAATGCACGCTGCAGTGTCCGCCCCAAAGGCTTGCAGTGTTCGTGTCCGCAGGCTGAAATTTGTTTTTGATTATTCCCTGCCGGTCCTCGAGACGAAAATAGCAGGGCGGTCCTCCTGTGGTCCCAGGGGATACTGTTGTCACTCAGAGCAACATACATCCCAGGGGACCAGAATCAGGTAGCAGACATCCTGTCGAGGAAGGGGCTGAGGCCAAACTCCCACGGAATCCCCGAGGTGGTGGAGTTAATATGAGTTAATATGCGGGAGGATCAGCCAATTGGAAGTTGACCTGTTTGAGTCTCGAGAGACGACACACTGTCCACTGTGGTTCTCCCTCACGCATCCAGCCTCGCTGGGGTTGGATGCCATGATGCAGACGTGGCCGAAGCTGCGTCAGTATGCATTTCCCCCGATCGCTCTGCTCCCGGGAGTTCTGGAGAGGGTCCGTCGCAACGAGGTCAGTCTACTTCTAGTAGCTCCGTTGTGGCCGGCCCGAGTATGGTTCTCAGACATAATATCACTCCTAGAGGGCCCTCCATCGGAGATTCCCATCAGGAGCGACCTGCTGACGCAGGCAGAGGGCTCAATATTTCACCCTCGGCCAGAGCTATGGAACCTGGGGGTCTGGCCCCTGATTCAGTAGGAGTAGTCAAGACCATACTCGGCTCTAGAGCTACCACCAGGAGGAAACTGTCCGGCATAAAATGGAATGTTTTCACCATTTGGTGTAGAGAGCGTGAGGTGGACCCAGTTAACTGCCCGGTGGCTTCAGTGCTGCAGTTCCTCCAAGATCGCTTCTTGGCTGGTCTTACCCCGTCCACACTCAAGGAGTGCGTGGCTGCCATTGTGGCATTCCACACTCCTCTGGGTGATGGCCCCTGGAGAGACATCAGCTGGTCGTACGTTTCCTCCGTGGGGCTCGAAGGATGAGACCTGCGGAAACCAGAGTTCCCACCTGGGACCTGGCAGTGGTTCTCGAAGGGCTGGTCGAGGCCCCCTTCTAACCTCTGGAGTCGGCTGAGGCCAAGAACCTTCCCTCAAGGTAGCTTTTTTATTAGCCATTACTTCTCTGAGGAGAGTAGGAGATCTTCAGGTGCTCTCTATATCTCACGGGTGCCTGGAGTTTGCTCCAGGCGACATCGAGGTTATCTTGCAACCCAGGCCTGGCTATTTGCCTAAACTGCCATCTAATGTGGCACGGCCTACGGTTCTGCAGGCTTTTCATCCTCCACCTCATGTGACAGCGGATGAAGAAAGACTTAATTTGCTCTGCCCTGTCAGAGCTCTCAAGATTTATGTTCAGAGGTCTTCTTCATGGCCGAAGTCAGACCAGTTGCTGGTGTGCATCAGGTCGCTCAAGAAGGGGCTTCCCGCATCCAAACAGACCATCAGAAACTGGGTCGTTCAGGCTATCTCTATGGCCTATCAGGTGCGCAGCTTGCCTTCACCTTTGGCCGCGAGAGTTAATTTAACCGGAGGCATGGTGTCCTCTAGAGCCCTCCTTTCGGGGGCCCCGATCCAAGAAGTGTGTGATGCAGCTGGATGGGCCACCCCTCATACTTTTATCAGATTCTATAGCCTGGACATTCCTTCTATGCCAGGCACTCTAGTGCTCTCGTCCTAAGTGTGCCTGTGCGCAGCTTCACACTGGGACAGGCAGGGCCCATTGTGGCATAGTGGGTACTCGTTCCCCAAAGTGTCATCATCAACGCAGTGCTAGTTCCCTCAAAAGAGAACGTCTCAGGTTACGACTTGCTTCATCACAGAAGCTAACTCTGTTGTGTGCCAGCATACCTTTGTAGCTTCCGTGTATGCCGTCACACGTTACGTCATGACACAGCACCAATCAGGATTGGATTAGTTTCATTCATACTTCAGATGCGTTCCCCCCAAAGTGTTGTCATCGATGCAGTTTCTCATTCCCGTCTCAGGGAACAAGGGTTACAGTCGTAACCCGAGACATTTATTTTAAGCACGCTGCAGTTACTATATTTTATGGTTATAGTTATCGTCCGTGGAGTGCTGAGTCTGATCCGCAGTAATCGTGGGGCTTGACTTACTCTTGCTGGTCCTGCTGCAGACAGCGCTCGCTGCAGTGAAGTCCATCAGACAGGAAGTCCACCACAGAGCCCTTCCTGTTACAACGCACACACACCAGGCCTCGCTGGGCCCATGACGCCTCCTCCTGTGATACCGGCCGCGTGGACAGAGCTGAGGGAAATCAGGACAACACAGAGAAACTTTACAATCCTCAGGGAAATTAAACATCATTCACATCACAATTTTACACTAACTGACTGACTGATCCTAACATTACTGACCAATTATCACCTGCTGTCTCAGACAAACCTGGGCTCTCTTCAGATGAAAGTCTACGGAGAATTGGTGTGTTTGGATAGCTTTAAAGGCAAAGTTAAATCAATCTTGAATCATTCCCAAACTTAGGGATGCACCGATATCAAAATTTGGGCCGATACTGATAACCGATAATTCTTTATATTTGAAAGCCGATAATATGTACACCGCGTTCCAAATTATTATGCAAATTGGAATTAAGTGTCATAAACATTAAATATTTTGTTTTTCAATCAAACTCATGGATTGTATTGTGTCTCTGGGCTCTTTGGATCACTGAAATCAATCTCAGACACCTGTGATAATTAGTTTGCCAGATAAGCCCAATTAAAAGAAAAATACTTAAGAAGGATGTTCCACATTATTAAGCAGGCCACAGGTTTCAAGCAATATGGGAAAGAAAAATGATCTCTCTGCTATGGAAAAGCGTCAAATAGTGCAATGCCTTGGACAAGGTATGAAAACATTCGATATTTCACGAAAACGTAAGCGTGATCAACGTACTATGAAGAGATTTGTGGCTGATTCAGAGCACAGAAGGGTTCGTGCAGATAAAGGCATAATGAGGAAGGTTACTGCCAGACAAATTCATTGGATTAAGAAAGCAGCTGCTAAAATGCCATTACAAAGCAGCAAACAGGTATTTGAAGCTGCTGGTGCCTCTGGAGTCCCGTAAACTTCAAGGTGTAGGATCCTCCAGAGGCGTGCAGATGTGCATAAACCTACTATTCGGCCACCCCTAACCAATGCTCTCAAGCAGAAACGGTTGCAGTGGGCCCAGAAATACATGAAGACTAATTTTCAAACAGTCTTGTTTACTGATGAGTGCCGTGCAACCCTGGATGGTCCAGATGGATGGAGTAGTGGATGGTTGGTGGAGGGCCACCATGTCCCAATAAGGCTGTGACGTCAGCAAGGAGGTGGCGGAGTCCTGTTTTGGGTCGGAATCATAGGGAGAGAGCTGGTAGGCCCCTTTAGGGTCCCTGAAGGTGTGAAAATGACCTTGGCAAAGTAGAGTTTCTGACTGACCACTTTCTTCCATGGTACAAAAAGAAGAACCGTGCCTTCCGTTGCAAAATCATCTTCATGCATGACAATGCACCATATCATACTGCAAAGAATACCTCTGTGTCATTGGCTGCTATGGGCATAAAATGAGAGAAACTCATGGTGTGGCCCCCATCCTCCCCTGACCTCAACCCTATTGACATTTGGAGCATCCTCAAGCAAAAGATCTATGAGGGTGGGAGGCAGTTCGCATCAAAACAGCAGCTCTGGGAGGCTATTCTGACATCCTGCAAAGAAATTCAAGCAAATTCAAACTCTCCATAAACTCACAAGTTCAATGGATGCAAGAGTTGTGAATGTGATATCAAAGAAGGGGTCCTATGTTAACATGTAACTTGCCCTGTTAAGATGTGTTTGATTGAAATGGCTTTTGATTTAGTAAATATCCTCCTAATGCTGCAAATTCAACAAAATTACCATTTTCAGTTATTTACTACCTATAAAATGTTTTCAAACTCTGTTGTGCATAATAATTTGGAACAGTGCATTTAGAGTTTTTTATTTTTAAAAAAAATACTGTTTTCGTTGGGTGGTTTGTTCAATGAAATTCGACTTATAGACTAACAGTTGGTGACTTGAAAATTATACTGCCTGTCATATGCATCGACTATTTATGAAAATCAGTGTAAAATTTAAGTTGCATAATAATTTGGAACGCGGTGTATATTGGCCGATAAATCTAAATTAAACATTTTATATAATTTTTGAGAGCCTGATAACAAAAACAAAAGTCTCACCATTAAATCCATGTCCCAAGCACACGATTATAATGTTATCTTTATAGTTTTATAAAGGCGATATGACAGATTTGTCATGCACGTTGCACTGAACTGTATTTTCCTTTTTTTAAGTGACTCCAATAATATTTCAAGCAATTTAAAACCATCATGGTGAACAGTGAACATCTGAATTGACTCAGCTGAAGGAAATAATCAATTATTTATGAGCTTTAATATATCGGCCAAATTTTCTTATTGAGCCGATAACGATAACATTAAAAATGAACATATATCGGCCGATACCGATATGATGGCAGATATATCCTGTATCCCTAGTAGTAGTCCATAAAGCCTTTTTACTCCAGAAAAGCAAAGCTAAATGTTGATTTAGTAGCTAACATGCTGTTTGTTTGTATTTGGTAAATGGACTGCATTTATATAACGCTTTCACAGACCCAATGGGCACCAAAGCCTGTTACATGTTGCCTCACATTCACCCATTCATACACCGACGGCAGTGTCAGCCATGCAAGGCGCCATCCAGCTCATCAGGAGCAGCTGGGGTTAGGTGTCTTGCTCATGGACACCTCAACACTTTGTCAAGTGGAACCGGGGATTGAACCACCAACCTTCCGGTTTGTAGATAACCGGCATGAACCACTGAGACACTGCCGCCCCGGTCCCGGTGTATTTGCATGATATTGTGGGATTCATCCATATAGACAATTTAAAACAACACAGAATTATTTACAAGTTATTCTTAAAGGATTTTCTGAAAGAAATCTCAGCAAACCATGAATAATTAGAAAGCTTTATCTACACAATGACTGTTATTGATGTAAAACTCTACATCAGCTAAAGTGTTGATCAATGTCACTAGCCTTAAAAAAAGAGAAACATCGAGTCAACTTAAAGCTCTAGTCCGTAACTTTTTTGGGTTCAAAATTATCCAAAATAAATTTTTGAGCAAGTACATAACCAGCCAGTGTTCAAAACTATCTGCTTGCCTGCGAGACATAGACTGTGCTCCAAACCGCATAGCGCGTGCTCGGCAGAGAGGGAGAGAGAGCAAGAGACCGCGCGCGTGTGCCTCATGAAGCGCATTTAATATCATTTCCCTATTTTCTTTTTTTGGATGTAGGTATAGTCAGATAACATATTTTTCATTTGATTGGTTCACCCGCCCGAATTTAATTAAAATATAATTTTTCGTCACGTCATCCGCGCATCTCTACCGCGCCCCAAACACATTTGTCGCCCAAGGCAACCGCCTAGTTCGACAGAGTTCCACTGGGGGCGATCGCCCATGAGTGCAAAATGAATGGGAGTCTATGGAGCTAGACGGCAAAATGTGTCTCTTTCACCCGATTGCCGTTGAGAAATCACAGATTTGATTGTAGGTTTTGCAAGTTCAACATGGGTTATAGGTCGAAAGTTGAATGAACGAGTAGCTACTTATCTCCTTTCGATTTCTTACAGGTTGAGTTGTTGTTGCCCATAACACGCTAGCATTCTGCTAATGAACGCTGATTGGTCAGTGAAGGACTAATTACGACCAGAGATACCGCTTGATGGCATCGTGGCATCCGAAGCGGGACCAGAATGTCTTCTAGTAAAAACTCTTCCAGCACATGTATTTACCTGTGTCAGCGGTGATGTCAATGCCTCGAGAAAAAAGAAAGTGCAGAGCGCGAAAGCACCAAAGTGACTGAAGGATTTCCGTAAAGCAGTATCTCTGGTCGTACGATGTGTATGATGTCATTGACATTTTAAAATACTTTTTAAAGGAAATAAGTGACTCTAAAAAATCTAACACCCAGCAATGTGTAATTTCTTTGCATCTCCTTTCGAATACAACATTCAAATTACTAGACAAAAAATGATATCCTGAGACAAGTGGATTTTGACGGGTATAGCTCCATAGACCTCCATTCATTCTGCACTCGTCCTGTGAGCGCCCTCATATGGAACCAGAGTGGAACTGCAACCAGTTCAGAAGCCGGAAGTTTACTGAGAGTGGCAGTTCTCCCCTTATTAGACATTCTCTGCTTCAAGTATATTTTCCAGTAAGTAAGTATATACTTATTACTTTATGCACTAAAATACGCATACTGGCAGTATAATTGTGTGTACTATTTTCATTACATCTTGGGACTAAATTGGCCCACTTTTTAGTTTATAAAAGTATTTTTAACTGTACTTTAAGTTTAACAGCAGTAAACTTTAAGTACACAACTAAGTAAGTTTTTCTTTTCTATTGCGACTATGTGAACTACACTATAAGTTAACTCACAGGTATACTGTTTGTTTATAAACTTTATCTCACTTTTTAGTCTAATGTAAGTAAGTAACTACTTTATGAAGTATGAGGTTTATGAAGTACACTATTTTTGATACTTGTGTTTTTTTATACTTCTAAGTTTTCTTTATGTGAATTTAACATCAAACTTATACACTGAAAAAAAACATCTTGCATCTTTGGTTTTAAGTCAAAAGTATTATTTAACATCACTAAATTGAACTAAATACATTCAATTGTCCCAACAGAACTAGTTTATATGGGTTAAATCAGCTCTTTAAGGTAACAACGGCAGGTTAGCACTTTTTACAGTGCAGTTTATATACAGTATTATTCAGCAATTTTAGGGTGTGTTGTTCACACTTGGCCGATTTGATTAAAGTGAACTCTGGTGCAATTGCTCTGTTAGTGCGGTTCATTTGATTAAGTGTTAACGGTGCCATCCGAACCAAACAAGCGGACAGAGACTGTTAAAAAAAAATTGGTCTTAGTCCGCTTCAAAACAAATTCTGGTGCGGCACGACCGAAATATGAATGCAACACGGACAAAAAAAAACAGGATGTGATGTCACAAGATGCGGCCCTAAAAAGGAAAGATTGCTCAAGCATACCTGTTTTTTCTCGATTATAGTCGTTTCTGTTTAGGTATTAATGTTTGTTCTTGAAATGGACCGTGACTGAACATCACTTCATATATGTAATGAATCAGGTGATTGAATTGTGCTGGTAACTCAAGGGCTCACTGTACCATAGTAAACGTGTTAAATCTGTTCACCTGCACTAACGTGATCAGCTGAAATCACTGTCAAAAGATGCTTTTCTCTTTCCAGATTATTTTAATCACATTACTGTGTAATTTAGCAATTTCTTTAAGGCATATTAAAATCTCACATTTTTTTCCACCCGCTTGATAACTGCAGCCACTAATTTCTACCACTTTAAAGGAATAGTTCACTCCAGAATTAAAATTTCCTGTTAATTTACTCACCCCCATATCATCCAAGATCTTCACGTCTTTCTTTCTTTAGTCGAAAAGAAATGAAGGTTTTTGAGAAAAACATTAGAGGATTTTTCTCCATATAGTGGACTTCAATGGGGTCCAATCAGGGTACAACGGTTTGAATAATTAAATAAAAGGTAAAAAAATGATGTTGGACGATTTTGAAGTTGGAGGAGAAAATGAGATGGAGTTCGTTATTACCTTTCTGAACCAGTGACCTTTCAACATGATTACGTAATGTGTGGCGCATCGCAGAGCTAGTGCAAGACGAGCAATTGTGGTTAAAAAGTATATAAATGTTTATTTTTTATAAAATGATGATGGTTTGTCTAGATAAGACTCTTATTCCTCGGCTGGGGTCGTGTCGAGACTTTGAAGCTGCACTGAAACTCACATTTGGACCTTCAACCCGTTGGTTGTCATTGAAGTCACTATATGGAGAAACATCCTGGAATGTTTTCCTCAAAAACCTTCATTTCTTTATAACTGAAGAAAGAAAGACATGAACATCTTGGATGCCGTGGGGGAGAGTAAATTATCAGGAAATTTTAATATTGAAGTGAACTAATCCTTTAAGAGCAAAATGTAGTGAAAATCACAGAAATCTGCAGCTCATTCCCGTGGGATCTTGCTGTGCAAAACTTGAGACAGAAGCAAAGGGGAAGATTGGCTCAGGGAAAGGGCACTGAACACCAAACGTGAGTGTATTATTGTGCGTTTACCCTCTTGTGCCGTGGGGACGCTCCATGTGGTGGTGGCGTGAGCTTTTTTGCCCCTCTCCTCCTCCATCTCGTCCGTTATGACCTCCAGGACCCCAAACTCATTCACCCGGAACTGACACACACACACACACAACAGAGACGCTCACACACTGCTGGATGTACACAACTAACACACACACACACACACACAGGATTTAACCCAGCAAGCAATTTTGAGTTTAAAAGACGTCTAGGCCAAAACAAGGAAAAATTTGGGTTGTCAGTGAAAATGTAATAGACGTCTAAACTATAGCCCACGAATAGACTAGTCATCAATTAGATACAAAGAAATTAAATGAGTGAAGAAATGAAACCAAACACCTTGTAATCACCGTTTACTTTGCTTAAATGATGGAATATCATACATCTCGCAAGTTGTTTGGAAAAAACGACATGTAATTAAATTCAAGGTTATTTGGGCTAGAAGTGTGTTACTCATAGCTGGACTATATCGGGTCTATAGTTAACCGAGATGGTTATGTGACGGCTATTGCTTGCTGGGAATACAGTTCTTAGGTTGTGTGTGTGTGTGTTCCCTCACCTTGAGCTCGCTGCCGGGAAGAGTTCCCACTCCATCCTTCCAGTCCATGGCTTCGTACACATCAAACTCTGGAGCTGCGCTCGGGCCCGACGACTCCATCACACACGCACACACACGGCTAACCTGAAACAGCACGCCACACCTCACACACTTACACAATACACCATTGGAAATCATTCACATGCACATGAATTCACCTCTAAGTGTGTGTTTACTCCAGGAAACCAAATCTAAATGTTGATTTAGTAGCTATCATGCTGTTTGCATGTTTGTTTGTATGTGCCTTTTTTTTTTATCAGTAAGATTGTACGATTTTAAATCAGCATAAAATGTTTTCCCCGTTAGTTTTTTGGGGTAAAATGCAGCCCAGACATATTCTTTACAGGGATTGTGGGGTTCATCCATATACTAATGAAAAATAATTTCAAAAAACACTATTATTTTAAAGTTATCCCAGCAAACCATTATGCAAACAATTGCCATGTTGTTTTAGCCCAGAACTGGTTTTACAGCTGTCACCTAATGAATTGCTCTGTTTTTGTGCATTTAAACAATAGACAATGCATTTTTAAGCCCACTTTCATTTATAATCTATATAGCCGATATCATAAAAATATTAGAAGAAGTCTTATCTGTTCTTCAAAACCTTTAGCCAAAAAGTCACTCCTGAACAACCATAAACCAATACAACTGTTTATATAGTCTATAGCTTAAGTAGCAAGCTGATCTGGAAGGACACATGACTATGCACACACACACACACACACACACACACCGTGTGTCTAGCAGGAGTGTGTGTGAGTGGCGCATGAGGCCTACAGCGTGTGTGTGTGTGTGTGTGTGGTTCCCTCGGCCGCCTACAGGGGTCGCTCAGCCGCGTCGCTACTGGAAACTTTCAACAATGAAATCAAAAGAAATGCTAGCAATAATGTCACACATTACAACATTTTCTGTTCGCATCGCGTGTTTTGATTCATTTTAACATCGTTTAGCATTAAATTATTAAGTCAGAGTTTAATAATTGTGGTATATCTGCACGTGAAATGATTTTCGCTGCTGCAGTTGGTATTTATTAGGTTGTATAAATAAACTAAGTTCATTTTCTCAACGAATATTTAAAATCTCCATGCAAATGCTTTACTTTTTTAACGTAAAGTACAAAACGACGTCAAAGTCGACATCTACTCAGATAACAGTTACTATTATTTTTAGATTAAAATTGTAGACGACGATGATGATAATCTAAATAAAATATGTTATTTTTTTAAATAAAAAAACTAATTGAAATAAAATACATGAGTTTTGACGCACCAGTTTTTTTTCTAATAAACACGTTTGCTTACATTCAGCTCTATTATATTAAATAGTTTACACTGAATGAGGTGAAATGATTCATCTCGACGGTGTTATTTTTCCTCAAATATCGACGACGACGAACAGTGGAGACATATTTCAGACGGCGCAGTATCAGATATTAAAACACTTTTCTTTAATGTGTTTTAAAGGCAGTTTCTCAAAATGGCGGAGCAGGAATTATATTCACTATATAATTGAAAGACACAGGCCTGGCGAATCGCGTCATTATTGCTGATCAATGACATTTAAAGTGAATGATTGAGCAGATCATCGCAGAGCTGATCGAGACATGTTTTGTTTCGCACGGTCAGTTCCTGCCATGTACAGGAGCGAATGCACTCCTGCTTTGCATTATTCTACACACTCATAAATACACGCTTTATTCCTCCCATCAGCACAAATACACACTTTGATTCTTTCTATCGACTGCGTCTATTTTGAGTGTCATTCATTAGCGTTATTCTTTATTTCATACTCTCTCTCTCTCTCTCTCCCTCTCTTCCTGCTGCTGCTCATATTATTGATGACACGTCCAGGCGTTTTTTCTACTTTATATCTAACTTTCATTATTATTCCGTCGCATTAAACCTCCCGCGAAAGTCTAACACGGTTTATTATACAGTATACAATGCTACACAAGCAGTTTATCCTAGCGTGCGATTGTTTTAAATTGTCTGTTTCTTACCCAAATTCTCCCACGAGTACTGAGAAATTGGCCAGGCGGACTCCAGTGCGCATGCGCACAGCCGTCGCGCTTCACACTCGCCCATCATGACAATAACGAAAGTTTTGCGCTGAAACAATTCCGACGAATCTCGACGATATCGCGCACGTTCACGGACCCTCCAGGCTCGTCTCAACCCTGTCTGTGGGGCTTTTAATGCGCAGCGACGTGCTCCGAGGGCGTAAAACATCGCCATTTTCTGTGTTTGTTACTAAGAATATATTCCTGCGCGCGACCGAACCTTCCAAAATGCGCATAAACATCTCAGTAAATACAAACAATTAAACTCTGGAGTGTTGCGTGTGTTTTTTTTTAGAGGAGATGGAGAAATAGTGTTATATGACTGTCTGCATTGGTCATGTAGGTGAACATATAACATAACTAGCTACTTGCTGGACTACTGAACTGAACAGCAAACACTGGCTCTACTGTTGTAGCCTAGGCTATACTAAACTAAACAACAGCCCAGCTAACAAAAATATATTACAAGAACGCTTTGCTAACCTTCCCATTACGTTATGAAAACACTATTTCTGAACATTCAAAACGTCCTGTTTTGTAGCCTACATGTTTTCTGGTTATGTGAACATTACGTACAGTTGAATGTTCTCTGAACGTTCTGGAACTAGTAACATTTAAAGAACGTCCAACGAAGGTAAACACGTTCCATGAATAATGTAGCCTACTGTTTAAAACTATATTGAACTATGTTAGCCTACCAAACTGTGCTGTACAGAACCACAAAATAGCCCTTTTTTATCTGAACTAACTTCATCTATAGAATAGTTTAGTTTAACAACACAATGCTATAATGGCCATTAGGACCACTTGAAAATATATTGATTTATACTAACCTAAACTATTAAGAAGTGAACCATATTCAGCTGTACATAACAAATATACTAGAAACATTAATTACTGAAATATTCAGAACAACACTAGGTACAATAATGTAGGCTTCTACTAAACTAAAATATACTGAATTATGTTCTACTATAGTCCAGTCTTAAAATAGGTGGGATTTAACAGTTGATATGAATAACACATACTTTTGTTTGCTGACGCTAACACAGGCTCACACACGTAAATTATGCTGACACTTTTAATGTAATCATTTTATCTTTATATCTTTAGTTAAAAGGTTTCACGGACAGGTCTTAGATTAAGCCAGGATTAGCCTTGGTTATGTAGCTTTTATAAACGTGCCTTAGAAAAAAACATTACTGTGTGCATCTTCAGATAAAACAATGACACTGATATATTTTAAGATCAAACATGCATTTTAGACTTAGCCTAAGCCTTGTCTGTGAAACCGTGGGTAAATGACAAACAGTGATCAAATAAACTGGCCATATTAGGTTACCCAACTAAGTAATCCAGAGCTGGATTTAAGCAATTTGTTCCCGTTAAAACTGCTATTTATCTGTGCAATCCAACTGTAACTCAGACTTTAACTATTGTCATCCACACTTGATCTAATCAAACTCTAGTTTAGACCTTGTGTTATTTGTCTGGTAATCTATTTAGACTAGAGATATAGATAGACTAATGTAAATATTTTGTTTGCTAATTTATTAAAACAAGAATGGAGTTGCAGTATACAGTAGTAGGTGGTTACGGTTTTAGTTTTAGTTTTGATTTAATTTTTGCGACTTCAGTAGAGTCAAATGCTAACATGAAAAATGTAGGCCTGTGTTGCAAATTGAGTTCAAAGGTCAAAGAGTTGGATTTTCAAGGTAGAGATGTGGATTAATTACAGACACACATAGGCTATTTATTTCTCTGCAACTTCATGTGATCTTGTGTCAGGTTTAGCGCTGGACCTGTTACTGTATCTCTACAGATTAAATTATTCTATTACATTTCTTATGTTAGTCTTGTAAGATACTCTGATCATAGAAGATCGCTATTAGCACCGAAAAACTAATCGTTAAATATTTCTTCATCTATAAGCAGCTTTGTTTATTACCTTATACTTCACTCATAAAAATAAATGGTCTTTATGCGAAGGTTCCATGAAGAGCCTTTACTATCAATGGAATCTTTCCATTCCACAAAATGTTCTTTATATAGAAAAATGTTCTTTAGATTCTGAAATCACCCCTTTACCCTTAAATAGGGCAATATTTGAGGGAACAGCCATTTGTGGTGTTTGTAACCATATGAAGTGCACTCATTCAATCCTACAATGCACTGTCATAAAGAGTGTACAACGGAGGTACTCTCAGCTTTAGAGAAAATCCCATAATGCACTGTGAGCGCCACTCCAGAAGATGGCGGCGCAGCTGAATCATACATCCATCCATTCTCCAAACCGCTGGTCCAATGTGGCTACAGGAGCAGGTTCTGCATACAGCCTTTATTTCAAGAGGAGAAGCTCCAGGCTTTTACTGTGTGTTAGCAATCAGAGCTTACAGTCAGCGTTCACATTCATCATAAGGTGTTCAGTGGGACTCAGATCTGGGCTCTGTGCAGCAGAACCTCTCTTAACTATGTAGATGTTTCCAAAATATGTGCAGCCACTGAGAACGCTCTTCACTGGCTTTACTGGAGATGCCAAACATGCTCGTTTTTAGCATTTATATTGGATGATGATAAAAAAAAATTAAAAAAAGAATGATAAGAAAATTCGTTATTTTATTTATTTATCAAAGTATCACAATTAAGTGAACACAGGAATGAACAGAAAATAAATTTGGTATATTTTATTTTGAGCGCATTTTTGCCAGTAGACTTTCCTTTATCTATCTATAAATTACAGAAATGTCTGTCTGTCTGTCAGACATGTCACCACTTAAGGTGGTGGTTTAAAAATAAACATTCTGACATAAACACTGTCAGCTGAACATTAAGTCAGCTACACGGTTTACTTCTGAATATTATATTTTATTCACTCTGCTCCCTGAATTGTCGCGCTTATTCATTTGTGGATGTTAACTGAATCTGTAAGTCAGCTACACTGTTTACTTCTGAATATTATATTTTATTCTGGTGCGCTTAACGTCATCGCTATACTGTGTAATAGTAGCCTATGCTATTCACCAACTAAACTATCCTATTCAATGCGTTCACAGTCTCTCACGGCCATCATTTGTAGTAAGCCTATTTACAAACTGTTTTGCTCAAGCGTAGCGTTTTCTCTGAGTTCACTGTGTAGCCTGCTCCCTCAATCGTGTAGTTAAATGTTCCACATTTATTTTATGTCATTATGTCAGTATCAGTATTTGCTTTCTACTATTCTAACAATTACTAAAAACACACACAAAAACTGATTTTGCTCAGTTTAATAAAATTTAATCACAATGTTCACTTCAAAACGATGTTTCCTAACAGGAATGACGGGTTCTCAAACAAGTAGGCCTTGATTGTGTGCATCATCGTGGAGTAGACCTATATTGTTTCTGAAATCTGCAGCATTTTTAAAATGTGTTCTCAAGTTAGCAATGCTAGAACATAAGTATTGTTAGCAAGTGTGCTAATGTGAGGTATTCTAGCGCGTCCTTACTGAACGAGAAGGTATTTTAGTGTGCGTGTGTAATTAGTTAGCGTAGACCAGGCCTGTCGGTGGGCTTTATCCTCAACAGATTTACGGAGTGTTGCTAATCTCATTAAGAGCAGCCATGACAGATGCGCAGATTCAGTGTTGTGCTACTGCTAGCGTCCATCAAATAATCGCCCAGCCATTCATGTTGTTGGACTACTGTTGCCGGTGCTGTGGGACCACTCTGATCAAACGCCATGGCCAGCTGCCAATCAACAGCAAGATCCAGGACACCTGGGTAAAGTTTGATCCACTGTAGCATAGTTCACTCACTAGTGCCACATGTCTATATGCATTACTTCCAGACGGCTTTTTAATGTACAACTCAAGCTAGTCTGTGATTGATTGACTGAAAAACAGGCACAATTTTATAGAGGAAATACTTCAGGCTCATGAACAATGGAACATGTTTGATTAGACACTGCAAAAACAATAATACTGATAAAACTAGGACTAACTAGTGTAGAAATATCTCCCAGTCAAACAACTGTGTTGTGCTGTTTATTGCCAGGCTGTTCTTCAAAACCTGCTGATGTGTATGGTGTGCTTCTACTCTGTGTACTATATTGTGGTCAGTCTCTGCATCGGCATTCTCAGGTGAGATTCTCCACACCGAGGCACCACTTCCCCTCCCTCTCTCTCTCTCTCTCTCTCTCTCTCTCTCTCTCTCTCTCTCTCTCTCTCCTCTCTCTCTCTCTCTCTCTTTGCGTTTATGTGGGGATGCGTCTGACTTCCTGTACTGAGAAAAAAACAGTCTACGTCAGTGGATCTCAGCACTTTGTGATATTAGTCCCGGAGATTGTTTCATGTAAATCACTGCTGCTGTTGTTTATGCATTAACAAAATGGTGTCTAACTCACCAAAAAATCCTATTCAACTCATGAATATCGTGTTATTAATTAGCTATATTGTTGGGCCAATGCTATGCTATGGTTCATGTTATATTTAAACCATTTAAAGGTTTGGACGTTTTTTGTTAGTTTGTGTCGGGCTACTATAATGTAACATCTGCACTCTTAGAAGGAAGGGGTTCCGTGGGGTTTTATATAGAACTCTAGGGTTCTTGACTCAACACTTCCTGCCAAAAATATTCGGAACCCTTTGTGGTTCCATATAGAACATTTCCTTCTAAAGTCCGGGGCCTCATTTATAAAATGCAAGTATGATCGGATTTGATCCTACATTCCTTGGATTTCATCCAACATCAAAAGTGAGAAACAAATCAGGATGTATAGCAGCAGAAACGAACGGGAAATGTTCTTATACGTCTGAGAACTGATGGGCATGCGTAGCAATCTTTTGTGCTCAAATATAACAATAATAAAAATAATCCATAAAGTTTGTACCATATTTGTGGGTATTTTGTAGATTTATAAAGTGCGATGCATTTAGGAAAAATGTTTGTGCATAATGCACATACCAAAAAAAAATCAAAGAGAAACATTTTGTGAATTGTTGTATGTTCACATTTAGAATAATTCCACACACGTCCTTATAAAGGAGGCCCCGGTATCCAACATTGTGTGATCCATGCAAAATTAGAATAGAGCAGGATCAGTTTTTGATGCAAATTGGATTCAACTCTCCTAATCCATGTAGTGTTGTTGTTGTTTTTTGGCTACAATAAACTTAATTACAGTAGTAAAAACTATTAACATTATAACATCTCATTCTTGATCTGAACTAATGTTACAGAGATGTCACAGAAACAAATCAAGTTGTTTGTGTGTTTATTTGTTTGTTTGTTTGTTGTAATCAGGTCGACGAGGTTGACAGCTTGTTAGCACCTTTCGACTACACCACTCAACCATCATGGCAAAATCCAAAATATTTAGGTAGGCTGGGTTCAGATATACAGTGGATACTTTATGTTGTGTAAAATTGTAGTTTTGCAGTCTTTGCATTATGATCTGCAGTTTAACCCTCATCCTCTCCTCTCATCCTGTACCAAATCATTCCCTCGCAGGTCAAAATGACCCGAAGCCCTAACATAATACCTTTTTCTTTTGTCCAGAAAGCTTATATTATTTAATTTGTCAAATATTTTTTCTATTTGTTAATGCAATTTTTTTTCGGGAGTTTTTTTCAATAAACCTTCACACCTTCCGCATTTTATCAATAAATAATATACTTAAGAACATTCCTCACATTTTTTTTAAACTTAAATTCAAAACATGCATAAACCAGCTCAGAATATTTTCACGTTGGGTCAATTGTGGAGTCTTTGCCGACGACCTCTTGTGGAAAAAAATATAACATGATATTTA
>JARPMJ010001013.1:180000-196663 GCA_033366665.1 Phoxinus dragarum | reverse complement strand
TATATTTTCTTTTATATTTTTTTATTCATTTTAAATGCTAAATAAAATATATTATTTCAATAAACGAAAATGATTTTTCATTGATTTCTACAAGTTTTAATTAACAATAACAACAATAACAGCTTTTTTCAGGGAACTAATTATGATTTTAGCTGAGATTAAATCCACTCTCGGAACATGTTTTGTTAATTTTTTTTTTTTTTTACATGTTTTGTTAATTGTTCATCATAATTCCATTGTTCATTTTATTGATTCGCCATAAGCGTCATGCATGTGTGATTGTGTCTGTGGTTGTTAATCATGTCTTTAATCCTCTTCTCCACCCACAGACCTGCCAGTCATTCACTGAGGTACTTCAGCATAATCACACACACACACACACACACACACATCAGTCTGTTGATGAGTTATGAATGATCTGACGAGTCTTCTCTGTTTAGTAGCACACTGAAGTACAGCGATGAAGCTCCTCCTCCTCTTCCTCCTAAAGTAAGATCATTAAAGACTTCAGAAGAAACGTTACATTCCAGCGGAACATTAAACGCTTACAACCCTGTTAAATCCTGTGATTCACGCTCAGCACTATAATATAACAAATATATATAAAAAACACAGTAAGACCTGAATATGAGGAAAGATATACATATGTAAAAAATTATAATAATAATATATATATCTGATGAACATAAATTAATAAAAAGACTAAAATGTTGAGTAATTGCTGATATATTTAGCTTTAAGAAAGTGTGTGTATATGAATGTGTGTGAGCAGCCGAAGCCCCGCACGAGTTCAGAGGAGAGTGTGACCGCGGACGAGGATCACAGTAAAGCTCTGGCCGTCTGCATCCCGACGCCACTGTTCAGGACGTCCAGCGGGACACACACACACACTCGACCCGTCCCACGCCCACGCTCCGTACGCAACGTCAACTCAGGTGAGTGTCTCACACACACACACACACACACACACTCGACCCGTCCCACGCCCACGCTCCGTACGCAACGTCAACTCAGGTGAGTGTCTCGCACACACACACACACACACACACACACACACACTCGACCCGTCCCACGCCCGAGCTCCGTACGCAACGTCAACTCAGGTGAGTGTCTCGCACACACACACACACACACACTCGACCCGTCCCACGCCCACGCTCGCACACACACACACACTCTCGACCCGTCCCACGCCCGCGCTCCGTACGCAACGTCAACTCAGGTGAGTGTCTCACACACACACACACACACACACACTCGACCCGTCCCACGCCCACGCTCCGTACACAACGTCAACTCAGGTGAGTGTCTCGCACACACACACACACACACACACACACACACTCGACCCGTCCCACAGCCCGAGCTCCGTACGCAACGTCAACTCAGGTGAGTGTCCTCGCACACACACACACACACACACACTCGACCCGTCCCACGCCCACGCTCGCACACACACACACACACTCGACCCGTCCCACGCCCGCGCTCCGTACGCAACGTCAACTCAGGTGAGTGTCTCGCACACCACACACACACACACACACACACTCGACCCGTCCCACGCCCACGCTCGCACACACACACACACACTCGACCCGTCCCACGCCCCGCGCTCCGTACGCAACGTCCAACTCAGGTGAGTGTCTCGCACACACACACCACACACACACACACACTCGACCCGTCCCATGCCCACGCTCGCACACACACACACACACTCGACCCGTCCCACGCCCACGCTCCGTACACACACACACACACACACACACTCGACCCGTCCCACGCCCACGCTCGCACACACACACACACACTCGACCCGTCCCACGCCCACGCTCCGTACACAACGTCAACTCAGGTGAGTGTCTCACACACACACACACACACACACACACACACTCGACCCGTCCCACGCCCACGCTCGCACACACACACACACCACTCGACCCGTCCCACGCCCGCACTCCGTACGCAACGTCAACTCAGGTGAGTGTCTCGCACACACCACACACACACACACACACACTCGACCCGTCCCATGCCCACGCTCGCACACACACACACACACTCGACCCGTCCCACGCCCACGCTCCGTACGCAACGTCAACTCAGGTGAGTGTCTCACACACACACACACACACACACACTCGACCCGTCCCACGCCCACGGCTCCGTACACATTAGTATTTAAAAAAGTAACTTCGTAATTTTGTAAATTTTAAGTAACTTTACTGGTTACATGAAAAAGTAATCTGATTACATAACTTGTAACACAACACTGCTCCTGATCCACCTGTGTAACAGCGCGCATTGTGTGTGTGTGTGTGTGTGTGTGTGTGTGTGTGTGTGTGTGTGTGTGTGTGTGTGTGTGTGTGTGTGTGTGTGTGTGTGTGTAGATCCGTCTGCGTTCTCCAGTTTTCACACTGATCCTCCACTGGTGCTTCTTCCTCCTGAACTGCCGCCGAAGAAAGACAGAAGAAGAAGACAAGCTCCACAGGTGTGTGTGTGTGTGTGTGTGTGCGTGTGTGAGTGAGTGTGCGTGTGTGTGTGTGTGTGTGTGTGTGGTGTGTGTGTGTGTGTGTGTGTGTGTGTGTGTGTGTGTGTGTGTGTGTGTGTGTTGTGTGTGTGTGTGTGTGTGTGTGTGTGTGTATGTGTACAGATGTGACATAGCCGAGACTCTTCTTTATGTGACGTAATGACGCAAATCCACCGCTACCACCTGGAATTATCAACATTATGACAAGCTTACTGTTGAATCGAGCTACGGCAAGCAGGAGAGTTATGAACACTGGCTGGTTATGTACTTGCTCAAAAAATTATTTTGGTTAATTTTTAACCCATAAAATAGCTACGGACTGCAGCTTTAAAGTTTTTATTCATGCTTGTTCTTGTTATTATCACGCTTATATCACGTGACCACAGACTTCTCTATTCTGATCATTTGGCATTCTTTTTTTTTCTTCAGTTTTTGCAATATATTTTTACATTTTTTTATTTATTTTTTTAATTTTTTTTTGATCCGTGGCCGCAATATATTTGACGGGATATTGATCATAATTCTCCGGTTTAAGTCAGAGTCAATTCTTTCAATTCAAGTGTTTTATTACTTTAAGGTGTTGTTAGAGTTTAGGAAGTGTGTGTTTAATCTCCAGCAAGACTGTTATTTTCCTGTGTGTGTGTGTGTGTGTGTGTGTGATCAGTGTCTCGATCTCCTGCTCTGCATCTGCAAGAGTCTCGGTTTCGTGCTTCATGCTCTCGCGCTCAGGAAGTGGTTTACAGCGTCTGACTGTGTGTGTGTTTCTCGCTCTCGTTCAGGATCCGGTCCAGAGTGTGTGTCCAGTGATCAGGAAACCACCGGTACGTGTTCGGACCGGCTTCTCCGGGAATGCGGCCTGCACTGGGAAAAACTGCAGTTTGAGACAACAAATATTATTACATTTTTTAAGTTAAAAGTTTAAATTTAATTGCATTGAATTGTTCAGAGAACAAATAATATTAGTAAATTCAGAATATTGTAAAATATTTTTGAATATTATAATAATTAAATTATTTAATCATATTAAATATATTGTCAAATATTTTTGAATGTTATGATAATTTATTCAATTAAATTAAAGGTTTAAATTTAATTTACATTGCATTTTTGAAAGAGAGAAATATTATTAAATTCTGAAATATTGTAAAATATTTCTGAATGTTATATTAATTTAAAGTTTAATTTTAATTACATTGAATTGTTGAGAAAAAAATATTATTATTAAATTCAGAAATTTTGACATGTTTCTGAATATTAAAATAATTAAATGTTTAATTAATTAAATGTTTAAATCATATATTTAAACGTTTTTAATTAAATCATTACATTATTGAGAGAATAAATATTATCCCATTTAGAAATATTGTCAAATATTTATTATTAATATTGTCAATAATAATTTAATTATTACTTAAATTCAATTATAAATCATTTAAAAGTTTAAATTAAATTGCATTGCTGAGAGAAAATGATATTATTAAATTCAGAAATGTTGTCAAATATACAAAGTTTAAATGTAATATTGTCAAATGATTCTTAAATCATGTATAATTTAAAAGTTTAAATTAAACTACATTAAATTATTGAGAGAAATCATTTTTATATAAATAATTATATATAAAATAACTTTTTAATATAAAATAATACAATTTATAAATAATTACAATATTTCTGAATGGTATAATAATTAATTATTTCTAAAATTAAATGACAAATATTTAAAAGTTTAAATTAAATTGCATTACATTCAAGAATTATGTCAAACATGAATTATCATATTTCATAATAATGATAAAATATAATTGATATTGATTATATTTTTATACATTTTTGATAATAATTGATTGATGCTTGATGTTAGTTACATTATATAAGTCACAGTGTTATATTATGTTTGTGTGTGTGTGTGTGTGTGTGTGTGTGTGTGGTGTGTGTGTGTGTGTGTGTGTGTGTGTGTGTGTGTGTGTGTGTGTGTGTGTGTGTGTGTGTGTGTGTGTGTTGATGATGAGCAGATCGTGTTCAGGAAGGTTTTCCACGGCTGTCCTCTAAAGCTGAACTGCTCGACCTCATGGAGCATCCCGTCACATAAAGGTACACGTCCTCCAGCTTCTTCTGGTTGTGTTCTGACCCGAGACCCTCAGTAACACTCCTGCTCTCTGTCTTAGATCTACACCTGATTTTTGGGGCCGATGAGGGCATCTTCACACTAAAACCTCAACGGGTCTGAGCCCCACCATGGAGCTGGTGAGAGACTCAAACACACACACACACCACACACACATTCCTGATGACACTTGCAGCTCGTTCTGGTCCTTCTCTGATTCTCTCTCTCTCTCTCTCTCTCTCCTCTCTCTCTCTCTCTCTCAGCTGTTTCTGGGAAAGTGTGTGTGGGTTTACACCATCGGGAACGTCTTAATGTCCGTCTCAGGTGAGGAACAATCAGATAGAGATCATGGGAACCTGCATGTCAATCACCTTCATTTATGTAGCGCTTTATACAATACAGATGGAAGACCGTTTCTGCCACTTAAGAAAAAATAATAGCATGCATTTTGTAAATGACAAATGACAAAAATTCTAAATTATGACATAAAAAAGTGATATTAAGATTTTAGTCATATAATTTTGACTTAAAAAGTCATAATTGTGATGTTAAAAGTCAAAACTGACATACTAAGTCCTAATTATGACAAAAAGGGTGAAAATTATGGACTTACTGTTGTGAGAGAAAAAATTTGACTTAAAAAGTCCTAATGATAATAAAGCCAAAATTGACTTAAATTTATATTGATTCATTCAACTTCAGACTTAAGAAGTCATGTGTATTGAGTTTAAATTGACAAAAAAGTTTAATGTTTACATTAAAAAGGTAAAATTGCGACATAAAAAGTTGACATTTTTACTTAAAAATTCCTGATTATGATATTAATGTGGATATTGACATACTTTGAAATTCAGACACTAAAAAGTCATAGTTATAAAATAAAAAGGTGAAATTACGACGTTTTAAAGTCAAATTTTTAAACACAAAAATTCCTAATTATGATAAGTCCAAAAATTGACATAGAAAGTCAGATTATATAAAAAAATTCTAATTTATGACATTTACATTATGAAAAAGTTGCAATTATGCGACTAGTCATAATTACGCTACTAAGTCATAATTATGACAAAAAAGGTGAAATTGTAACTTGAAAAGGTTTTGACTTGAAAAGTCCTAATTAAATATTCAGATTTAAAAAGTCATAATTATGACATAAAAAGGTAAAATTGCAATGTTTTAAGTCGGACTTTTGACGTTAAATGTCCTAATTATGATATTAAAATTTTATTTTCGATCAGATTATGTCAAAAAGTCTAAATTTTAACAATAAATAAAAATAATGAGATGAAAAGTTGAAATTATGACATAAAATGGTGCTATTATGGAATAAAAAGCATAAAGAGGAATAAAAAGCATCATGATTATGATGTAAAAAGTAATTGACGTACATAATCATAAAAACATAATTTAGACTTTGTATGTTATATTTCTACTTTTAAGTCATAATTATGATTTACCAAAGCATGATTTTTCTCATGTGGTGGAATGTGCTTCGACACAATACACTGCAGCTTGACAGTGATAAAACGTGTTGGCAGTGACTGACAGATAGAGTGGTTGATGTGGTTTGGTAACAGGGAAGTCCTCGCAGCTGCACTCGCACGCGCTGAAGGAGCTGTACGAACACACACGCCAGAGAGCACCGCATAGTGGCTTTGCCCACACACAGACTGTTGCCACGGTAACTGCCTCCTTTTGTTACATCATGTGCATTTAAATGATTAAAGTGCCCATTATTATGCTTTGTCCGATATTCCCTTCCGTGCAGTGTGTATATACTGCTGTTTGTGACTGTAAAAGGTCTGCAAAGTTTCACAGATCAGTTCTTCTAAATGAAAGAAGCTATTCTGAACTGCATTAAACGAGTCGTCAGTAATTCCAGTCTCACTTCCTGCTGAACCGGTTGTAGGTTTAGAACTAATTTGCATAATTGGCATAATTTGCTAGCTTGTGGTTTTCATTGGCTCAACAGCGTCTCCTTTGCCCCGCCCCACTGTAGTTGTAGCAGAGACTGGAAGAGTTTGGTTGACCAATCAGAGCAGAGTAGACCAATCACAACAGACTGGGTCATCTGACCAATCAGAGAAGAGTAGACCCAATCGCAACAGACCGGGTCATCTGACCAATCAGAGAAGAGTAGACCAATCGCACATACTGGGTCATCTGACCAATCAGAGCAGAGTAGACCAATCACAACAGACTGGGTCATCTGACCAATCAGAGCAGAGTAGACCAATCACAACAGACTGGGTCATCTGACCAATCAGAGCAGAGTAGACCAATCACAGCAGACTGGGCCATCTGACCAATCAGAGAAGAGAAGACCAATCACAACATACTGGGTCATCTGACCAATCAGAGAAGAGAAGACCAATCACAACATACTGGGTCATCTGACCAATCAGAGAAGAGAAGACCAATCACAACAGACTGGGTCATCTGACCAATCAGAGGAAGAGAAGACCAATCACAACAGACTGGGTCATCTGACCAATCAGAGAAGAGAAGACCAATCACAACAGAATGGGTCATCTGACCAATCAGAGAAGAGAAGACCAATCACAGCAGACTGGGCCATCTGACTAATCAGAGAAGAGAAGACCAATCACAACAGACTGGGTCATCTGACCAATCAGAGAAGAGAAGACCAATCACAACAGACTGGGTCATCTGACCAATCAGAGAAGAGAAGACCAATCACAACAGACTGGGCATCTGACCAATCAGAGCAGAGTTGACCAATCACAACATAGTGGGTCATCTGACCAATCAGAGCAGAGTAGACCAATCACAACACACTGGGTCATCTGACCAATCAGAGAAGAGAAGACCAATCACAGCAGACTGGGCCATCTGACCAATCAGAGAAGAGAAGACCAATCACAACAGACTGGGTCATCTGACCCAATCAGAGAAGAGAAGACCAATCACAACAGACTGGGTCATCTGACCAATCAGAGAAGAGTAGACCAATCGCAACATACTGGGTCATCTGACCAATCAGAGCAGAGTAGACCAATCACAACAGACTGGGTCATCTGACCAATCAGAGCAGAGTAGACCAATCACAACAGACTGGGTCATCTGACCAATCAGAGCAGAGTAGACCAATCACAGCAGACTGGGCCATCTGACCAATCAGAGAAGAGAAAGACCAATCACAACATACTGGGTCATCTGACCAATCAGAGAAGAGAAGACCAATCACAACATAACTGGGTCATCTGACCTATCAGAGAAGAGAAGACCAATCACAGCAGACTGGGTCATCTGACCAATCAGAGCAGGAGTTGACCAATCACAACATAGTGGGTCATCTGACCAATCAGAGCAGAGTAGACCAATCACAACACACTGGGGTCATCTGGCCAAATCAGAGAAGAGAAGACCAATCACAGCAGACTGGGCCATCTGACCAATCAGAGCTGAGTAGACCAATCACAACAGACTGGGTCATCTGACCAATCAGAGAAGAGAAGACCAATCACAACAGACTGGGTCATCTGACCAATCAGAGAAGAGAAGACCAATCACAACAGACCTGGGTCATCTGACCAATCAGAGAAGAGAAGACCAATCACAACAGACTGGGTCATCTGACCAATCAGAGAAAGAGAAGACCAATCACAACAGAATGGGTCATCTGACCAATCAGAGAAGAGAAGACCAATCACAACAGACTGGGTCATCTGACCAATCAGAGCAGAGTAGACCAATCACAACACACTGGGTCATCTGACCAATCAGAGAAGAGAGACCAATCACAGCAGACTGGGTCATCTGACCAATCAGAGAAGAGAAGACCAATCACAACAGACTGGGTCATCTAACCAATCAGAGAAGAGAAGACCAATCACAACAGACTGGGTCATCTGACCAATCAGAGAAGAGAAGACCCAATCACAACAGACTGGGTCATTCTGACCAATCAGAGAAGAGAAGACCAATCACAACAGACTGGGCCATCTGACCAATCAGAGCAGAGTTGACCAATCACAACATAGTGGGTCATCTGACCAATCAGAGCAGAGTAGACCAATCACAACACACTGGGTCATCTGACCAATCAGAGAAGAGAAGACCAATCACAGCAGACTGGGCCATCTGACCAATCAGAGAAGAGAAGACCAATCACAACAGACTGGGTCATCTGACCAATCAGAGAAGAGAAGACCAATCACAACAGACTGGGTCATCTGACCAATCAGAGAAGAGAAGACCAATCACAGCAGACTGGGTCATCTGACCAATCAGAGCAGAGTTGACCAATCACACACATAGTGGGTCATCTGACCAATCAGAGCAGAGTAGACCAATCACAACACACTGGGGTCATCTGGCCAATCAGAGAAGAGAAGACCAATCACAGCAGACTGGGCCATCTGACCAATCAGAGCAGAGTAGGACCAATCACAACAGACTGGGTCATCTGACCAATCAGAGCAGAGTAGACCAATCACAACAGACTGGGTCATCTGACCAATCAGAGAAGAGAAGACCAATCACAACAGACTGGGTCATCTGACCAATCAGAGAAGAGAAGACCAATCACAACAGACTGGGTCATCTGACCAATCAGAGAAGAGAAGACCAATCACAACAGACTGGGTCATCTGACCAATCAGAGAAGAGAAGACCAATCACAACAGAATGGGTCATCTGACCAATCAGAGAAGAGAAGACCATCCACAACAGACTGGGACATCTGACCAATCAGAGCAGAGTAGACCAATCACAACACACTGGGTCATCTGACCAATCAGAGAAGAGAAGACCAATCACAGCAGACTGGGTCATCTGACCAATCAGAGAAGAGAAGACCAATCACAACAGACTGGGTCATCTAACCAATCAGAGAAGAGAAGACCAATCACAACAGACTGGGTCATCTGACCAATCAGAGAAGAGAAGACCAATCACAACATACTGAGTCATCTGACCAATCAGAGAAGAGAAGACCAATCACAACAGACTGGGTTCATCTGACCAATCAGAGCAGAGTTGACCAATCACAACATAGTGGGTCATCTGACCAATCAGAGCAGAGTAGACCAATCACAACACACTGGGTCATCTGACCAATCAGAGAAGAGAAGACCCATCACAGCAGACTGGGCCATCTGACCATTCAGAGAAGAGAAGACCAATCACAACAGACTGGGTCATCTGACCAATCAGAGAAGAGAAGACCAATCACAACAGACTGGTCATCTGACCAATCAGAGAAGAGAAGACCAATCACAACAGACTGGGTCATCTGACCAATCAGGATGAAGAGAAGGACCAATCACAACAGACTGGGTCATCTGACCAATCAGAGAAGAGAAGACCAATCACAACAGAATGGGTCATCTGACCAATCAGAGAAGAGAAGACCAATCACAACAGACTGGGTCATCTGACCAATCAGAGCAGAGTAGACCAATCACAACACACTGGGTCATCTGACCAATCAGAGAAGAGAAGACCAATCACAGCAGACTGGGTCATCTGACCAATCAGAGAAGAGAAGACCAATCACAACAGACTGGGTCATCTGAACCAATCAGAGAAGAGAAGACCAATCACAACATACTGAGTCATCTGACCAATCAGAGAAGAGAAGACCAATCACAACAGACTGGGTCATCTGACCAATCAGAGAAGAGAAGACCATCACAACATACTGAGTCATCTGACCAATCAGAGAAGAGAAGACCAATCACAACATAGTGGGTCATCTGACCAATCAGAGCAGAGTAGACCAATCACAACACACTGGGTCATCTGACCAATCAGAGAAGAGAAGACCAATCACAGCAGACTGGGCCATCTGACCAATCAGAGAAGAGAAGACCAATCACAGCAGACTGGGCCATCTGACCATTCAGAGAAGAGAAGACCAATCACAACAGACTGGGTCATCCGACCAATCGAGTAGAAAAGAAACTGATGCTGCAATGAATATTATAAGAAAATGAAAGTGATTTTTGATGTGAACCCAAAAACAAAACTAAGAACATGTAAAATAGAAGAATAGGGGCACATTAACCAGTGTGACACACACTTGCTGCAGCAGCACTGAGGTGTTCGATTCTAACCACACATGCATGAGAACAGAGAAACCACACACACACACACACACACACACACACACACACACACACAGAGAGAGAGCGTCCATCACTCTTAACGGAACTTTGTGACTGAGTGACCCATATAAAGGAAAGACACAGTTGCACACACACACACCACACACACACACACACACACCACACACACACACAGTCTATAGTTTTTTTCCGTCTCATAACAGGAAGTTTGCGATCAGCACGAAGATTCCAGACACAAAGGGATGCCGGACGTGTTCAGTGGGTGAGATGAGCCAATCCCGATCGCTGCGCACATCACCCTGGCTCTGTAAATGAACACACTGTGGAGCCAGATCAGCCTCAAAAATAATACTAATAAAAGTGCAAATGTGTGTGTGCAGCTCATAACGCTCAGAACGGCTGTGTGTTCCTGTGCTGTGCGCTGGAGTCCAGTGTGGTTCTGTTGCAGTGGTACGAGCCCATGCACAAGTTCATGCTGATCAAGGTGAGAGAACTGCCTTTCAAGGGGACACATCATTTCCCCGTGTGTACGTGTGTAATCGGGTCCCGGTGCTTCTACCGACCCAGAAAACGTGAAAACTGAAACCAGTAACGTTGCTGAGTCTCTCTCTGCACGCATGTCAAACAATAAGCCGATCAGATTCGCTCCCCTTCTGCCGTATGCAGAGGATCTTATTATAATATTACCACAGTGGTGTAGTCTAGTTCTTTGTAGTGAGTACATGTGATAGAAAACTTTTTTTTTTAAAATCATTACATTTGTACGGAAGCGTATTGCATTCACTTGAGGAAATTACGAGAAATCTCAGAATTACGAGGAAATCTCAGAATTACGAGAATTTTTTTCTTGAAATAAAATGTATTAAATCAGAAAAAAAAATTAAATAATTAAGTCATTAATTCAGAAAAACAGAGCAAAAACTTTTTATTCATGAAAAATTATCTCGTAATTCTGAGATAATTAACTCGTTAATTCAGAAAAACAGAGCAAACACTTTTTTCTCATGAAATTATCTCGTAATTCTGAGATAATTAACTCGTTAATTCAGAAAAACAGAGCAAAAAAAAAATTTCCCATGAAAAATTCTCGTAATTCTGAGATAATTAACTCGTTAATTCAGAAAAACAGAGCAAACACTTTTTTCTCATGAAAATTATCTCGTAATTCTGAGATAATTAACTCGTTAATTAAAAAAAAACAGAGCAAAAAAAAAATTTCCCATGAAAAATTATCTCGTAATTCTGAGATAATTAAACTCGTTAATTCAGAAAAACAGAGCAAACACTTTTTTCTCATGAAAATTATCTCGTAATTCTGAGATAATTAACTCGTTAATTCAGAAAAACAGAGCAAAAAAAAAATTTCCCATGAAAAATTCTCGTAATTCTGAGATAATTAACTCGTTAATTCAGAAAAACAGAGTAGATTTTTTTTCCCTCAAGTGAATGCAATACGCTTCGGCACATTTGAACATTCTCATGCTGAGAAACTTTGATAAAAAATATTTTTACAATTTTTTTTATAATAGTTTTACATATATTTCTTATAACTCAGGAAGGTGAATACGGTAAAATGAAGTTCCCCTTCATGTGAGCTGCATCTGGATCCAATTTTGTGGTGATAGCATAAAATATTCATAAGTTACAGTATTTGGATCCAATGTAGCCTTTTTGTTCGGTCCTTGACGCCCCTTAATGGCCGTTTTTAAATCTCGGGATCGACGCAATCAATGGATCATGTTGATTCTGGACTCATTTGAGCCGAGAGCTTCCACTGGCTGGTTTTGGACTGCTTGAAGTAGTGAGAATCTGCTGTAAACAATGATTGTCCAAATGCCATTTTCCACGATTGGTGCATGTGTTATGAAAGTTACGAGCAAAAACGTGGACGTAAATATGTCAAATTTGACGCCAAGCAATTGTACGCAGAGGTGGACGGTAACAAAGAACATTTACTTGAGTACTGTACTTAAGTACACTTTTTGAGTATCTGTACTTTACTTGAATATTATTTTTTCTGGAAACTTTTACTTTAACTTCACTACATTTGAAAGACAAATATCGTACTTTTTACTCCACTACATTTCTGTCGAGGGCCTTGAGTAGAGAGTAGTAACGTCAGGGATGATTTGTGTTGCATTTTGGTTGTAAATGAAAGTCGGGTTGACGTCAGGAACCGATTTTCAACCACAACAACGTCTGTCCAACGTTGGAGATTAACGTCAATCTGACATTGGATTCTGACATCAACCTGATTTTAATTTTCAACGTTGGGTTTGGTCTTCTAAATGTGAATTTTTTCATAGTTTTGGAGCGTACTACAGTAGCTTATAGATAACAAGGCTAACATATTCACACTAAAAGCCAAAAAACTGGGAACAGCCATTTGTGTGTCCGAAACCATTGTGGACGTTATTGAGTGACTTATTCAATCCCACGACTGGAACTGTGTTATAGAAATAAATGTGATATTGATATGAGGGTAGACCGGCAGAGATTCAGAGGCATAAGGTACTGTAAATTGGTTATTACATGCAACAATAATAAAACAATGCATTGACATTTACTTTTATACTTAAGTACTTTTAAAAAACGAGTACTTCTGTACTTTTACTTAAGTAAAAATCTGTCTTTACCACTTTTACTTGTAACGGAGTAATATTTGGCCAGTAGTATCTGTACCTTTACTCAAGTAAGGAAGTTGTGTACTTTCTTTGTCCACCTCGTACGTAAGTGGCGTCAGATCCAGGTCACAGGCCAGGGAAACCACAATGGTCCAAAAGTCAGCGCTTCGCTGACTGTGAATTTATGAATGAAAGTGTGAAAGTTCTTTCAGAAAACGATGTTGTTGTGTATCTTTGCACTTTTTAAGTGGATATACGGAATCCTTGACTTTTCTAGTGGGAATACGGCGTATACCTGTGTATCACGTAGACTACACCACTGTTACCCAGTGTTGGGGAAGTTACTTTGAAAAGTAATGCATTGCAATATTGCGTTAGCCTGGAAATCCAGACCTAAATCTGAAAGATTAATGGTCTGGTGTCGATTAATGAAAATCGGCCGGCTCGAGGGGCAGCACCAAGCATGCGTTTGAAAATCTCACCTGCACGCAATTGGCTAACACTACGACCAATCACAATAAAGGCTGATTTATACTTCTGCATCGGGTGTGCGCCGTAGTGTACGTCATAGGCTACGCACGTAGGCGACGCCGTCGTGAGCATTTATACTTCTGCGTTTATGTCTGCGTTGCTCTGCAGTTACACCGCCGAAACGCTAGTTGGATTTGGCTACTACAAGCAATGGCGACTGAAAGAGAGCGGATCATGTTGGAGCTGGAGCTTATCGAGTTGGAAAAACAGTCAATTTTAGTGAAATTTCTGAATTTACAGAACTTCTGAATTTAAAAATGGCGGGCGGTGCAGAAGAACACGCCGGAAACGCGTAGGAGGAAACGCAATGCTACCAAGCCAACCAATCACAGATCTTGCGGTCCGCATCGTCGCGACGTGTAGTTACATTTTTGAGGAGGTGCGCGTCAGGGTACGGCGAAGGGGACGGCGTATGGTGCACGTCTATGCGTATGCTACGCCGTACCTACTGCGCGCACCCGACGCAGAAGTATAAATTGGCCTTAAGCCCCATACGCTGAGCTACCAGCGGAGTATAGTGGGAAGTTCGGATCATTTCACTGACTCGGATCTTTGAATCTCGTTCAGCAAAATTAACGAATCTTTTATCGAGTAATTTCGTTCATTTCGGCATATATAATTAATATCATGTTAAATAGCCCAACACATCTAGTGCTGAGGAAAATGTTGATTACATTTGAAAAGTTGGGTCCAGCTTAAGTTCAGGCTATTGCAGTGTTTAATTATCCTCCTGATCCACGGCGATCTCTCTTCTGCAACTTCACATTGATCACGTCTGCTCTGTTCTCGCCTCTCGTGTCTGACCTCGGGTTCGAACTTGAGCGGAGCTAACTGGTATATTATGGCGCTTTTCCACTACACAGTACCAGCTCGCCTCGCCTCGCCTCGCCTCGCCTCACCTTTGTTTGGTTTTCCACTGTGTAAAAGTTTGTACCGATAACTGCTTCCAGATACTTCTTTTCGTATCACCTTCGGCGAGGTTCTAAGCGAGCCGAGGCGAGCTGAGGCGATACTAAAATATGACGTGACACACGGCAGACTGCTGATTGGTCAGAGAGAATCGTCACTATTCACTGCGTCATCATTGCACGTGCCAGACGGAGTCTCCTGAATAACCCCGACATTTTTAAATAGTTTGGCCAGAGATTGCGTGATATACCCATTACTAATATTATGTAAAACAGCATACACTCGATTTCCTCCATTGTCCTGTGTGTGTGTGGGTAGCGGGTGTGTGTCGCATCGCTGGTGTGTGTCGCGTCGCTATGACGACCAGGTACTATTGTGGAGGTACTGTCTGCACATGGAAAACGGAGCGAAACGCGAACTGAGCCGAGCCGAGACGAGCTGGTACTGGTAATGGAAAATTGCCATTAGACTCTTGCCGTATCCGGGCGGCAAAACAGCAAAAACTTCCTTCTTGCAAAGGAGCGATTCGAGCGCCGTCTTCTGTCTAAATCTTTCATTGTAGCGGCCAAAGCCGTTTCAAACAACTGGTGTTCATCCACAGCCATCCTGCAATGTTTACTAATAACTAATGTCATCTTGCCTCTGGCCCGCCGATACCAGATAACCCGCTGTGATTGGTGCAGCTCAGATAGGGGTGCATATTTAATGAGCATTATTACTCGACACCAGAGTGAACTCGCTGAGCAAACTCAACTTGTGCTCTCGGCAGAACTCTTGCTTTTTAGGAAAAGTAATGCGTGACGTTACTATTTTCCCACCTGGGCAGAGCTTGTTTAGGATAACGGAAGAATAGGATGCAGGAGAAAAAAGTTTAACACTTAATTTACCAATAAAAATAAAATAAAATAATATACTTTAAAAAAAAAATCGAAAGTAATTTTTGCTTAATTTGTTTAATTGAATCATCAAAGGTCAGCAGCAAGTACAATAAAGTCAATAAAGTGATATTAAATGCATAAAATATTTGTTTTATTTCATATTTAATTATTGGAGGTTGAATAGTATTCTGATATTGCATTTTACTTGTTTTATTATTTAGAAGAATCCTGAATTTGTGTGTGCAAGTACTAATGTATGTAGTCTAGCTAACCGTCATGTTTACACACAACACCGCTGCACTTACGATTTATCTCAAGATGAGTAAAAGTGTCACCGGCCCACCGGTGGGCCCAAATTCATTACATATTTAAAATAGTAATATCCTATACTAAACCTAAACTAATATTGACAAACTATTTGGTGACTGATTTTCTAAATATATTTCAGAGGAGCTGTAATTTATCAATTTGCAACAATAATATGTTCATACTCCTAAGGCGTGTTCAGACCTTTATTTTAAAATAGTGATGAACATGAAAAATCATGAAAGAATGATAGAAACCTCAGTTTGTTTTCATGCCAAGAGTTCAAAAGATAGCATTTGTTCAATTATTTTAGAAAAAAAGGTCTGAAAAAGTTTTAGAAATAAAGAAAAAACATATATGGAAATGGAGGCGCCCTTATATGGGCAGTAATGTCCACTAGTGGAGAAGTTTGGTACTGCGCCCAAACAAAATCTTACTGAAAGCTCATTTTTTGAGATATCAACCTAAAATTTAAAACACAACTTGTTCAGATTTTTGGCTTTGATTTTTGTGCAGTTTTAGAGTCACCAGGGTTTTGAAAAAATATATTTTATATAAAATATGAATAATTTTTTTTTTTTTCATAAACTCAAACTTTTTTCTTCTTTAAAACAAGACCAATCTTACATCCATATTCCAAAGCATTCTTGAGTTACAAACATTTAAGTTCGGAAAGTGCATTT
>JARPMJ010001013.1:115000-170000 GCA_033366665.1 Phoxinus dragarum | reverse complement strand
TGGACAGACAGCAGACAGACAGACAGACAGACAGACTGACTGATAGACAGACAGACAGACAGACAGATAGATGATAAATGGATGGATAGATAGATAGATAGATAGATAGATAGATAGATAGATAGATAGATAGATAGATAGATAGATAGATAGATAGATAGATAGATAGATAGATAGATAGATGCTCGTCACGCAGAGATCATGGTGACTGTGACTCATCTTCATCTTCATCATCCTCATCACTGCTGTGTTCCTCCAGTCTGAGTTCACTGAGACCCGCGCCGCGCTGCTCCATCGCGCTTGTAGTTTTCCTCAGTATTTCCAGGTCAGCGGCGCGCGCTTCCTGTGCGGCGCGTCGGGACTGAAGATGGCCGCGGATGGAGGCGCGCTGAAGGATATCAATGAGATTAAATCTCAGTTCCGGACCCGCGAGGGATTCTACAAGCTGCTCACCCTCTCGGACTCCCAGCAGCGCGCCGGGCTGCCGCGCGGGCCCTCTGCGGGCGTCGCGGTGGGTCCGGGCTCCATCGCGGGCGGCGGGGCGGGTGCGGGGCTGGTGCAGGGGCCCGGGGCTTCCGCCAACTCCTCCCCGGGATTCCTGCCGCCGGTGCGGGTGTCGATGGTGAAGCTGAAGCCGGAGGACCCGAGCGAGGAGTCGGAGCGCGTGTGTTTCAACATCGGCAGGGAACTTTACTTCTACACCTACACGAACATTAAGAAGGTACGGGCGGGCTCGGCATGAGCGCATCTCTTGATCTCAAACTGATTTGTTTTGAATGACAGATTCGGATCGACTACAATGTGCTTTAATATAACAGCGCGTCAATGTAACAGTGCTTTAAAATAACAGCGCGTCAATGTAACGGTGCTTTAAAATAACAGCGCGTCAATGTAACAGTGCTTTAAAATAACAGCGCGTCAATGTAACAGCGCTTTAATATAACAGCGCGTCAATGTAACAGTGCTTTAAAATAACAGCGCGTCAATGTAACAGTGCTTTAAAATAACAGCGCGTCAATGTAACAGCGCTTTAATATAACAGCGCGTCAATGTAACAGTGCTTTAATATAACAGCGCGTCAATGTAACAGTGCTTTAAAATAACAGCGCGTCAAAGTAACAGCGCTTTAAAGTAATTCAAATCACATTTATTTGTATAGCTCTTTTCAAAATACACATCGTTTAAAAGCAGCAAAATGCATGAGTCCACATTACAATTTAGAGTCTGTTATCAGAGGAAACTTATGTATTTTTCAGAAATGTATGAAATCACAGTTAGCTAAAAGTGGATTAATTTAAACAATGTAATAATTTAAGGCAGAAACAGTGAGCTTGTTGAAGTAATGAATGCTTCTTTGTTAACAAATGATTATGACATTTAGAAAAATGTAGCATTGGTGGATGTTGATGATAATGTAACGTCGCTTTAATGTAACAACGCTTTAATATAACATCGCTTTAATGTAACGTCGCTTTAAGTAACGCCGCTTTATTGTAACAGCACTTCAATGTAATGTCTCTTTAATGTAACAGTGCTTTAATGTAACAGTGCTTTAATGTAACAGCGCTTTAATGTAACAGTGCTTTAATGTAACAGTGCTTTAATGTAACAGCGCTTTAATGTAACAGTGCTTTAATGTAACAGCGCTTTAATGTAACAGCGCTTTAATGTAACAGTGCTTTAATGTAACAGTGCTTTAATGTAACAGTGCTTTAATGTAACAGTGCTTTAATGTAACAGCGCTTTAATGTAACAGCGCTTTAATGTAACAGCGCTTTAATGTAACAGTGCTTTAATGTAACAGTGCTTTAATGTAACAGCGCTTTAATGTAACAGTGCTTTAATGTAACAGTGCTTTAATGTAACAGTGCTTTAATGTAACAGCGCTTTAATGTAACAGTGCTTTAATGTAACAGTGCTTTAATGTAACAGTGCTTTAATGTAACAGTGCTTTAATGTAACAGTGCTTTAATGTAACAGCGCTTTAATGTATCGTTGCTTTAATGTAACAGCGCTTTAATGTAACAGCGCTTTAATGTAACAGCGCTTTAATGTAACAGTGCTTTAATGTAACAGTGCTTTAATGTAACAGTGCTTTAATGTAACAGTGCTTTAATGTAACAGCGCTTTAATGTATCGTAACGTCGCTTTAATGTAACAGCGCTTTAATGTAACGTCGCTTTAATGTAACAGTGCTTTAATGTAACAGTGCTTTAATGTAACGTCGCTTTAATGTAACAGCGCTTTAATGTAACGTCGCTTTAATGTAACAGCGCTTTAATGTAACGTCGCTTTAATGTAACGTCGCTTTAATGTAACAGCGCTTTAATGTAACAGTGCTTTAATGTAACAGTGCTTTAATGTAACAGCGCTTTAATGTAACAGTGCTTTAATGTAACGTCGCTTTAATGTAACAGCGCTTTAATGTAACAGTGCTTTAATGTAACGTCGCTTTAATGTAACGTCGCTTTAATGTAACAGCGCTTTAATGTAACAGTGCTTTAATGTAACAGCGCTTTAATGTAACAGTGCTTTAATGTAACGTCGCTTTAATGTAACAGCGCTTTAATGTAACGTCGCTTTAATGTAACGTCGCTTTAATGTAACAGCGCTTTAATGTAACAGTGCTTTAATGTAACAGCGCTTTAATGTAACAGTGCTTTAATGTAACAGTGCTTTAATGTAACGTCGCTTTAATGTAACAGCGCTTTAATGTAACAGCGCTTTAATGTAATGTCGCTTTAATGTAACAGCGCTTTAATGTAACAGTGCTTTAATGTAACGTCGCTTTAATGTAACAGCGCTTTAATGTAACGTCGCTTTAATGTAACGTCGCTTTAATGTAACGTCGCTTTAATGTAACAGCGCTTTAATGTAACGTCGCTTTAATGTAACAGCGCTTTAATGTAACGTCGCTTTAATGTAACAGCGCTTTTCACAAACAGTGTCCAGTGCTTGAAATGCTTTTAAATGGCTTTAGTGGCCATTGACCCACCACAGATGTCACACTCGACCCTTGGTGTTGTTTTGTTTATCCTCTTGATCTGCTCAGAGACTCATCCTGTTTTCATAATTGTATGTATATAAAAAGAGAAGTTGTGGTTTGCACATTTGTAAAAAGAATATGTTAGATGTTGAAATTTTACACTAGAGTTTGTGACGATCAGTATTGGAGTGCAAATAATACCAAAATGATTACAAAGATGTTGTCCTTTCATATATATACGAATCTGGGTCATGAATTAAAACATCTTTGAAATAAAATAGTTGTTTACTGAAATAACTTATTTTCATCTTATTTGTATTTACAGGAGAAGCAAAATGACTAAAGATATTAAGACTTGTTTACTAAAAATGTATCAAGATGAAGTGAGTTTGTGCTTAAAACGAAGTCAATGTGGGCAGAAAAATATTCTTAATTGAAAGAGAAAACAAGAATATTTTTCCGACCGGACTGACTATTTGTTCTTGTTTACAGCATACACTGAGCAAACATTCAGCAGTCATGTTGCTTCTCCGGTAAATGTATCTTGATTTAAGAATCTTTAGATATTTGTGTTGGAACACAAGACAGAAACACTGAGGAAGAACATTATTTCTGGAGTGTATACAAATATAAAACGACTTCAAACCCCAATGACAGAAGCCTGTGAATCTCTGTGCGTTTGCAGGCGGTGGATCTCAGTAAGCCGATAGACAAGCGCATCTATAAGGGAACTCAGCCCACGTGTCACGACTTCAACCAGTACTCGGCCACCGCTGACAGCGTGGCTCTGATCGTGGGCTTCTCCGCGGGACAGGTGCAATACCTCGACCCCATCAAGAAGGAGACCAGCAAACTCTTCAACGAGGAGGTGAGCAGAGGAGAACACACTCATTTACACACACATCTGTATCATTGAGTCATAGATGTTACACTCTTAGACATGACGGTTCGAAATAGAAGAAGCATCTTAAAGTCCCTCTGTAGTCAATCATTTCATCCCTTAAAACTCATCTTTGTTCACCAAAATGACATATTTAAGCATTTTTTCCTTCATTTTTGTTTTGTCATGCTTTAAAATATCTTGAATGCAACTCGACACCCTTGCCTCATTTAGTATGCGTGGTTCTATGAATATGCAAATGAGCCCCACCTTCACTCACTCACTCAGAGATCCACTGGTTGACGATCACACGTTGATCTGATTGGTTACACAGTTCTATGAATATGCAAATGAGCTCCGCCTCCACTCACTCACTCACTCAGAGATCCACTGGTTGACGATCACACGTTGATCTGATTGGTTACACAGTTCTATGAATATGCAAATGAGCTCCGCCTCCACTCACTCAGAGATCCACTGGTTGACGATCACACGTTGATCTGATTGGTTACAAGGTAGTGTGTGACGTCAGAAACACCAGCGATTTCACACCGTGTTTTTGAGACTGTCTTTGGTTCACTGCAGTTTTAAGCAGAAAATACTCAGCAATGCTGTCCACTTATGAACTTACACATGGTGTGTGTTAAAGCAGATTAAAAACACCACATAGACACATAAACAACATTAAAAACTGGATTTACACCACAGGGGGACTTTAAAAATGATTGAATAATTTCATGTTTAACGGGTTATTTAGTTTTTACACGCTGCTTAATTCATAAAATTTAATTAAAAATGTATTTAAACTAAATTAATTAACTAAAACTATTTACAAAATCCCATTATGGGAACCACTAATATGATGCGTCTGTCGGAACCCATTAAAGTTCCATTTAGAATCTTTACAGTCCTGATTTGGTCAGTGATGATTTAATTTCATAATTCTACCATCCTAACTTTCATATTTTTCCATGCTGAACAGTTTCTAATTATGAGAGCATTATTTTGTGGACTATCCTGGTCGATGATGTTCAGCGAACGTCACAAATGTCTGGAGATCCGGCGTCCTGTGGATTCTGACATCATGTTTCTACATCAGTGATATGAAAACAGGAACTCTCTTTAGATCACAAAACACTTGCAAACAGCCACAGGCATTTAGTAATTTCCTCGTGGCAGTTTGTGTTTTTCAATCTACTCGAAAGCATGAAAAGCTCCTTCTCAGTCTTTACTACTTGACCTTTTTACAACTCGCAATCACTATGGGGTCAGTCACTAAGTTTTGTAATACTTTTAGAAAGAAGTCTCTTCAGCTCACCAAAGCTGCCTTTATTTGATCAAAAATACAGGACAAAATATTAGAATGTAAATCATCTGTGAATATACAGTAAAGTGTAATTTATTCCTGTGATCAAAGCTGAATGTTCAGCATCATTACTCCAGTCTTCAGTGTCACATGATCCTCCAGAAATCAGGATAATATGATGATCTGATGATCAAGAAACATTTATGATTATTATCAGTGTTGAAAACAATCTCAACAGCCTAATTTTTATGAGGAAACCGTGATACATTTTATTTTCCAGGATTCTTTGATGAAAAGAAAGTTATATTTACAGTAGGGCTGGGACAATATATCGATGCATCGTGATTCGTGGATCCATTCCAATTTTTTCCAATTCTGAGCTTAGTTTTTAACCGCACGCTCAAATGCTCACGAAGAAGAGCGCTCACGAAGAATGCTTTTATGACGCGAGATTAATGTAAACAGCACAGCAAACACCCTTGTAATCCGCTTCAACCTTTTCAAACTTTATGAATGATTATGTTATAGAAGGGACAAGTAAAGTGTGTGTCAGGCATTGTAAGCCATTACGGCACACAGCGCCATCTGCTGTTAAAAACCAAACTCAGAAACGATTCGAGAGAGAATCGCAATGCATTCGGAAAAAATTGGAATCGATCCAAAATAATTTCTCGATTCATCGGTATATATCCCAGCCCTAATTTACATAATAAATGTCAGTTTGTAATTTTCATATCGTCACATTACTGATATTGTGTGATTTCTCTCCCGCAGAGATTGATAGACAAATCCAAAGTGACGTGTCTAAAATGGCTGCCGAAGTCTGAGAATCTCTTCTTGGCGTCTCACGCTAGCGGTCACCTTTACCTCTACAACGTGGAGCATCCGTGCGGGACCACGGCGCCTCAATACTGCCTCCTCCGCCAGGGCGAGGGCTTCTCCGTCTACTCCTGCAAGACTAAAACGCCCCGCAACCCGCTACTCCGCTGGGTGGTCGGCGAGGGAGGCCTGAACGAGTTCGCGTTCTCGCCCGACGGCGTTCACGTAGCGTGTGTCGGACAGGACGGATGCCTCCGCGTCTTCCACTTCGACTCAATGGAGCTGCAAGGAGTCATGAAAAGCTACTTCGGAGGGTTGCTTTGCGTGTCCTGGAGCCCCGACGGGAAATACTTAGCAACCGGCGGAGAAGACGATCTAGTGACGGTGTGGTCATTCGCAGAAAGCCGAGTCGTAGCACGCGGACACGGTCACAAATCTTGGGTTAACGTTGTGGCGTTCGACCCATTTACCACTAACCTAGAGGACGACGATCCGATGGAGCCGATGGAGCTTAGCGGGAGCGAGGAGGATCTCCAGCAGGGGGCGCTACACTTCGCACGCGTGCGCACTAGCAGCACGCTGTCGCGCCTCTCGCGTCACAGCTCGAAAGGTGGCGCTTCGTCCGTATCCTACCGTTTCGGATCCGTCGGGCAAGACACACAATTCTGTTTGTGGGATCTTACGGATGACGTGCTATATCCGCGACTTCCGCTTTCCAGAGCGCTTACGAACACCTTCGGCTCCACCGTTACGACATCCACGGCGTTAAACATCACTAGCGGAAGTGGCGTAGTCGAAGGCCACCATCATCCCTCGCATCAGGCGTCTACATTACCGCTACCTTTACCTCGTTCGTTGTCGCGCTCAAATTCACTTCCACACCCTGCAGTTGCGAACACCTCCAAAAGCCAGGGGGCGACGGAGATAAGCGCGGTTAGCGGAGGCGCTACCGCCGTTGGAGCAACTACACCGTTTAGCATTGGACGCTTCGCTACGCTGTCGCTGCAAGAGCGTAAATCGGACAAATCCGGGGTTGGAGGAGAAAAGGAGCACAAGCGCTACCACAGCCTCGGGAACATCAGCAAAAGCAATGATAAGATCAACGTGGCTCCGCGTAGCAACCGTCTTGATGGCGCTAAGGTCTTGGGAACCACGCTGTGTCCGCGCATGAATGAGGTGCCGCTACTGGAGCCGCTAGTGTGCAAGAAAATCGCCCACGAGCGACTCACTGTACTCGTGTTCATGAACGATTGCATCATCACTGCGTGCCAGGAGGGGCTCATCTGCACTTGGGCTCGACCCGGCAAAGCGGTGAGTCCCGATCTAAACGTAAAGCAATTTTTAATGCAATTAAAAAATATAAATGAAAGCAGTAGGCCTGGGACAATAAATCGATGCATCACGATTCGTGGATCGATTCCATAGCCAATGCATAGCCATTCTCTCTCTCTAATCGATTCCTAGCTTGGGTTTTAACAGCAGATGGCGCTCTAGGCTAGTTTCATGCGTTCGGCTGATTCTGAGAATGTACTCTCACCTCAGAATGCTTTTATGAGGCGAGATTAATGTAAACAGCCCACTGCAAACACCCTTGTAATTCACTTCAACGGTACTATGTTTGATTTGGCAAGCCTGTAAGAACCTAGATCATAAATAGACATTTAAACAGGAAATTTACTAAGGATGTATATGTTTTTAAAAGTTAGCGCTACGACTCGGTAATGTAGTTTAACACAGTTATTTTAAAAAGCAGTTGAAATAATACGGGCTGATGGCTTTTAAATTTTTACAAAATGTATCGATTTTTACTTCCGGAACCAACTGTTACTTACACTCTTCCCAATTAACTTTCAAAATATGAATAAAGTTTTGTTTATCCTTTTAACTGCCTTTTTTCCTATCACATATTTTAGTAATCATCATAAATAAGGTATCATTCGAAAGCATCAACTCTCAAGTCATTTTTTAAAAATTTAATATTGCGTTACCATCGAAATGGTACTTTAAAACCGTTTAGCAGGCTCCTCCCCCTAGTAGGCGGAGTCATGTTACTGCACTAGTATTTTATAATCAAAACTTTTTCTAAACTTGACGAAGCATATCATTGGAGAGCTCAAGATTCAATATTTGGCTGCTGGTTTGTGACAGAGGTGATATTGGGACATATATCAAACCCAATGGCTATTTTTGGCACTGTGCCGAAACAAAATCTCACAGGAACCTCAATTTTTATGATATCAACTTCAAATTTGGAACACGACTTGCTAAGACATGACTTTGTTTTTGTACCAATTTTAGAGTCCAAATTATTTTGTAAGATATATATTTTGTGTATTTGCTTTAGAGTCAAACTCATGTTGTTTCTTGTGTTTCTGCCCTAGCATCCGTCTCAACCGCTGTCAGCACAGAATGGAAACTCTCCGAGCGGGACCGTCGTATAGCCGAAGCTTCATTCCCGAGAGCCAGGAGCCAGTGTTTCACACAAATGTGTCCTCCATCCACGCTTTAGTTGCACATTAATGTCACATGTAAATGCACACGGGACCATGATGCACAGGCAGACTGCAAACGATCGAAGATCGAGACTCTTCTCTGCAGAAACCCCTTCTTTAGCGAATAACACTGCGAAAGGCCATTTTACTTTCTATTTATTTATTTGATCATTGAGTCTTCTATTGTACATATTCAGACTACTCTATAATGGAATAAGAACTCGAATAATTAATATATGAAGATCCTATATTGTACATAGCGACAGATGCATTGAATGTTTTGCAGATTGTAGGGGAATTGGTGATTTGTTGTTCTCGTGTGCTAGTGCTTCATAAGCTGTCGGACGGGAAAGTGCATCTTCTGCTTCGCCGATGAGAGTTGCGTACATTTGTCCGACCGCTAGACGAGTTTTCCGCTTCATAGATTAGAGAGATTAACAAGGTTAATGTTGTCTAGAAATGGCGTATGAACCGCGAAAGCGAGATTTTATACATTTGCTATGTTTTTGCCAAGCAAAAAAACGTCACCGCTGAATGAAATCGTGCCGTTTCCACGTGACTGTTTAGAGCTCCTGAAATTTGCCTTGTTGAACACAAGTCAGATGCAATCGAAGAGAGAAACTTCTCGACACGTTTGACTCTTGTAGCATGGAGTAGGCGCTATTCCTTACACCTGCTATGCCTCTTGCTCAATTTTGCACATTTACAGGTGGATTTGAGCTTGGCTATTTTCAGAGATCTGGATCACGATGTGAAGTGTGTACTACGCCATGCAGACTTCTCGAAAGGACAATGTTGTATCAAACGGCTGAACGTTTGCCGTTCAATTCAAGTATTCCCATTAAGCAGATCAGCTTTAACATCAGGTTAACAGAAGTAACCCATCTGCATTCAGTAGCTGTGTTTCCATCCACATCTTTGTTTTAAATATCGCATATAAAAACACTTGATGAAAACGCCAAGTTGCGCACAAATAAAAAAAAAACATACATGCTCAATTGAGGTGAATAATTTATTAACTGATAAGAAGTCATGCACATAAACTACGACACATTTACTCAATAATTCCCCTAAAACCCCACGTGACTTCTTCTCAGCGTCAGCTGTGATTGGAGAACTGGAGTAACCAGTGGACCAATGGCATCGCAGCGTCTCTAATGTTGGTTTGGTGTTTCTGAAACGCCGGAGTCGGATGGAAACACAGCTAATGTCGTCAATAGATTTCACATGTACTGTCAGTTTCTTGGCTATTCGAACGTTAAGTAAACATTCTTCAAACATCATGAGAACGTTACTTTTGAATTTTCTTTAAACATTCTGAAACCAGTTGTAACATTTAAAAAACGTTAGACGAACATCCAACTGATCAAATGTTTGATGAATTATGTTTTTGATCTATAATGTTTCGAGCCCAGAAAACTGTGAACGAACGTTCTGTTAACGTTACTGGAAGAACGTTTGTTCATAACTTGGAGAAAACGTTCCCTGTTAGCTGGAAGTGTCTTTTGTGATCCTGACTTAAAGGAACACTCCACTTTTTTTGGAAATTACACACTTAGTGCCGGTCACGTTGGAAGTTACCGAGCTGGGGACTATTTTCAGGCGCTGTGTAATATCATTGCGCTGCTGTACGGCACAGTTTCTGGATTATTACGCAGGAATGAGAGTATAGTTCCTACTCATATTGGCCTATAAAATCACAACTTTTCATTTTCCGTCGGTCTTAGTACACGATGTAACTACAGAAGGGTCAAGGTTTAAATAGGAAAAATATTGATACTCTTTGGTCATTTTTTTGAGAAAGATGCTAACGGTCTAATCAGATTCAATGATCTATGCTAAGCTATGCTAAAAGTGCTACCGCCAGACCCGGAGATCGGCTGAATGGGTTCGAAAACGGTAAATCTGTTTTGCTTTCTCTGTAGTGAACACTCTCGAAAACTGCTAGGATTGCATTAAACTTGCTTTGAGAAGTCTGTGAAGAGCCATATTTGAGGACATTGAGTCTTTCTAGACGTCTGCGTAGAGGACACTCTCGTTGGCCGGTTGTAGCCTGGATGTGGTTTGTGTGTTACATCATGTGACTTCGGCTACTTTAGTGACCGTGAACGTTTCTTCTCCTAGAGTTGGCTTGTGTTTTAGACAAAGGCCAAGTTACTGAATATGCGATCATTCCCAGCTTTATTATGTGAAAAAACAGTGTTTTACCCCTGACAGTATGTATGCTTAACACTTATGTCTCATTTGTGTTTATTATTATTATAATTTTTTATCTCGGATATTTTGGGACTTTTGTTTTGTATGACTGTAGCGTTGTCATTGTTTTTGCTGTTAACTTGAGAAATGCAATGGACCAATTAGTGAATGTTGGGACATTTTGTGTATTTTTATTGAACGTTTTTTAAAAATACTGCTTTAATAATACCATCCATTCGTTTTTTATTGATTTTTTGCAAATGCATTCAGTTCTGACAGATGTTTTGTCTCATTGTAGTGTGTGTGTGTGTGTGTGTGTGTGTGTGTGTGTGTGTGTGTGTGTGTGTGTGTGTGTGTGTGTGTGTGTGTGTGTGTGTGTGTGTATATCCAACAGATGACAGCGCCTCGTCAATGTATGAAAAAGGACGATTTCAATGGAGAATGCATTCCTCCACACTGCTTTCCTTTAAAATCATTGAATTTCCACTGCATGTGTTTTTATTTAGCACACGGTTATATGCCTGAGTCTGGTGACGTGGCCAACAATATCACAATATACAGTTTGTATATGGGAATCTGTTATTAAAACATCAAATACTCATGCATTGCATTGTTATTTGTAATGACTTACACCAATGATCACTTTTAATTGACCAAAATAGTGCTAAAATTCCCAATAAGTTATGCAAAGATGTTATCTGACTAACGTTCAAGTGTGTTAATGATTACTTAACTTGAAGTTTGCTACTTTGGAACAACTAATTTTGTACTAAGTATATTTTAGTTGTAATTAAATTGTAGTAAAGCATAACTTTTAGTTTACTGTTTGCTAATTGGAACAACTTCAAGTAGCCTATACTTGATTAATTACATGCTTGATTAGTGATTTTAAAGTGTACTTTGTTTGTGTTACAAGTCTTCGAAACACACAAGCAATATACCATAAGTGTATTATTTGAGTAAAAAGTAGAAATATTTGGCTTATTCCAACTAATATTTGCACACTTTGTCTTCAATAACAAATGCACATTAATACACACATTACTTAGCTAAAGCTATACTTTGTACAATATACTATTGTATATTTTGAAAGTATACTTTTAATGCATACAATGATCATTTCCAGCACATAGTTCAAATATATCTAAAATATATATTTTTAAGTAAAGTGCAAATAAATACACTTCAAAAAAATAAATAAACTGAATTTTCACTTCAAGTATATTTTTTAGAAAATATACTAAAGTACAATTATTTTAAAGTGTGTTAAAAGTTGTATTGTGAAAATAGGTAAAAACATGATGTTAATACCTTTATATTAAAATATATTAAAACATTTTGTTAGAATATTTTTTATAGTATATAGTATTGTTAGTATACCATTGAAAAGGGGAATATATTTCAAATACAATACAGTATACAATTTTTCACTAGGGAACGTTCAAAACGTTTTAGATGTTTTAAATATAAATTAAATATAAAAATATAAATGTAACGAATTATTATTAAATGTTTTAAAAACTTTATGCGACCGTTAATGGAACATTCCATTTTCTGCAAACATCATAGGAACGTTACTTTTGAATGTTCTCTGAACGTTCTGAAACTAGTAACATTTAAAACCCGTTCGATGGAACGTCCAGCTAAAATATTTCAGAAATAACATGTTGCTCTTCTTTGTTTTTGTGCTAACATTTTGAGAACATCATTAAAGATAACTTTGATCAAACGTTCTATTAACGTTCGAAACTTCGTCAGAAGAACGTTAGCCAGAGTTCCTGGGATTTGCACGGCAGCTTCTTTAAGTGTTCGAGGTTTTCATCAGATCTTTCCTTCAGAATGAGGGAAGTTAGTGCAACTCAACACGACCGTCCGTTGAACAGCTATTGCGTGTTTCGTTGCGTCAGTGTGTGTGTGTGTGTGTGTGTGTGTGTGTGTGTGTGTGTGTGTGTGTGTGTGTGTGTGTGTGTTAACAGCTGAAGCATAAAAACCTCAGTCTTTAGTGAATACATCAGTGTTAGAGATCACAGTTGGGTCGGCACGATGGTTTTGGACGTTTTGGATCAGGTGAGCTTGTGGAATGAAATCCTGTGTTTTTAATCCAGATTCACTCTGTATGTATTCACACACTTCTGACTGTCCCGTAGCCGCACAGGAGCGGATCAGGCGCACTGAAGCTCGAGGATGAGGATGATGAAGGCAGAGGCGTCGTCCAGGTCCACAGTAAATGGAACAACATCCGTAAGTTCACATGTTTCAATTCAATTCACATTTATATATTCACAAATTACACATTGTTTAAAAGCAGATTAAAAGTGCACGAGTCCACATTACAGTTTACAGTGTTCTGTTATCAGAGGAAACTGTCTAAGTTATGGATTTTAGAAATATACTTATAAAATCACAGTTAGCAAAAAGTTGATTAATTTAAACAATGTAATAATTTAAGGCAGAAACAATGAGCTCATTAAAGTAATGAAATACTTGTTTGTTAACAAATTATTAAGTGCCATAGTTTTTATGGTAACACTTTCGATGAAGGCCATGCTTATAATGCATTATAGCCCCATTTATACTTATTTATAAGTAAGTGTTACTATTATTCTATAAATATATTTATTAAGACTGCATTATAAGAACAGTTATGGTTACATTTATATTATTTTGATTATTACTTATAAGTCATGCATTTAAATTTTCAATGTGCATGCTCATAAACCATTATACACTGATTTATAATATAAAAATATATTGAATGTATACTTATGTGCATTACCATTTAGTTATCAATTATGTTTTTAATGATTTATGTGTGTGTGTGTGTGTGTGTGTGTGTGCGTGCGTGCGTTCGTGCGTGCGTGTGTGTGTGTGTGTGCGTGTGTGTGTGTGTGTGTGCGTGTCTGTGTGTGTGTGTGTGTGTGTGTGTGTGTGTCAGATCTGTCTCTGGTGTGTGTGTTGTTGGGTGTTTCTCTCATAGCTCTGCTGGACTGCTGTCGCTCCTCCTCTGACTGGGTTCTGCTGGGTTCTGGCGGGTCCATCTGGGACTGGACGTCTGTGTGTGTGGTTCTGCTGTTCACTGTCCTGCAGGGGGCGCTCTATCATCTACCTGTGGGACAGGTGCGACCCGAAACAACAGCTTTCCTGCAGAAGCCAGTTGTCTATGATTCATGATTTGTGTTCATGTGTCCTCTTCTGTGCAGGTGACAGAAGGCAAGATGGGCTGTCATGGAAAGCGTCTAAAATACAAACTCAACGGTAGGAGATTGAACACAAATCACCTCGTGTACAGTCAAGCCAAAATATATCCAGACACCGTCTACATTTCTCACATTATCAGTTTATTCGCTATAGTTTAGGAAATGGTGATAAAATATGAGCAGAACTCAGTTGATATCTGACAGGTTTTGTCCGTCCTTCTGTTAGACTGTCTCACACACACACACACACACACACACACTGTTAGAGTCTCACACATGAATCATGTTGAATATCTGTCAGCTGGTAAATTGAACTACACAATTAGATAATACCAGTTTAGCTAAACCAGTGACCAAGCAATGCTTCATTGTGTTCAGTGTGTGTGTAAAAAGAGCATTAGCAGTTACAGACACACACTTCAGCAGAACATGATCAGCTCAAAGTGTCTTATTCATTTTTGGTCCCAATGTTTATAAATGTTACTGGTAGTCTCTGTATGAAGAATATTTGGGTATAATATGTCACAGTTTACTTTATTTTGCTCTCCTCACTTGTCCTGCACACACTAGTAGAAACATATCAAAAATGATATCTGGTATGAGTTGAGCATGTTGGGGTTCTGCTGCAGGTGTGTGTGTGTTTCTGGATGAGTTGAGCATGTTGGGGTTCTGCTGCAGGGCTGTATGTGTTCCTGCTGAGCGCGGGTCTGCTATCGGTGCTGTGGTTCTGTGGCGTCCTGCGGGCCGGCGCCGTGACGGACCGGATCTTCTCTCTGGTCAGCGCTGGCATGGCCGTCTCTCTTCTGCTCAGCCTGGCGCTGTACCTGCGTCCCACCAACACACACGCCTCCGCACAGGTGCACTACCACAACACAGGTGCGACACACCTCACACACACTAAACGCCAGGGTACTTCTACTCACAAACAGTGTGGGGGAAAGTTACTTTCAAAAGTAATGCATTACAATATTGCGTTACTCCCAAAAAAGTAACTAATTGCGGTAAGTAGTTACTTTTTATTAAAAGTAATGTTACAATATTGTGTTACTCCCAAAAAAGTAACTAATTACTTAGTTACTTTTTATTAAAAGTAATGTTACAATATTGCGTTACTCCCAAAAAAAGTAACTAATTGCATTACTTAGTTACTTTTTATTAAAAGCAGTGTTGGGAACGTTTCTTTAAAAAAGTAATTAGTTATAGTTACTCACTACTTGTTCCAAAAAGTAACTGAGTTAGTAACTGAATTACTCTATAATAAAAGTAACTCGTTACCAGGGAAAGTAACTATTTGCGTTACTGTTTTTTTTAAAAAGTTGCTATAATCCAAAGAATTAGGATTTTTTTGAGCAGTTTTCACAAGTCGGTTGAAATGAGTAGAACAGACGGGTGTTTGTACATAACTTTCTATATTTATTGCACGTCGACAGACAGCAAGAGGTTTATCCTGCACTTCAAGTATTAATTTATCTTTGTAAGAAAAGTAAACGGTTACACCATATAAAGTGCATAACTCTAGCAAATTAAATCAAACTCTCTCAACCAGAGACAACTGGCGAACTAGCGTCTGTGGTGGAGGTATCGGTGTTTTTTGCCACTAGCTTTGTAGATGCGCGTGTCAATGAGATGCTTCATTAAATTAGAGTTGCTTACAACGGATGTCGACAAAGTCTTCGCTCCTGGACATAATGTACACATTACATGCACGTTCTTGCCTTTGACCACAATGAATTTGAAGTAGTGCTTATATCTCCACCAACTTTTCATCGGATTGCTCCTGACTCGTCATCTCTGCTGCTCCGTCAAATCTGTTTAGCGCCACGGTTGTGTGTGTGTGTGTGTGTGTGTGGCGCCTGGCGCGTGTGCTGGCATGTGTGTAAAAACATTGGCTCTGATTGGCTACCATGAAACATGACTCTGCCTTAGCCAATCATAATCGCTTACATCGTTATTAACCCACCTCCTCACTATAGCTGTGAGCCAGGGGTGCGTTCGGAATCGGATTACACAGTTTATTCAATCAATGCTTATAACGCACCGCATTTAACATCCAGTAACGTTAACGCCGTTGTAACGACGGGAAAAGTAATTAGTTAGATTACCCCGTTACTGAAAAAATAACGTAGTTACCTAACGCCGTTATTTTAAACGCCGTTATTCCAAACACTGATTAAAAGTAATTTGTTACAATATTGCGTTACTTACCAAAAAAGTAACTAATTGCGTTACTTAGTTACTTTTTATTAAAAGTAATGTTACAATATGGCGTTACTCCCAAAAAAGTTACTAACTGCGTTACTTAGTTACTTTTTATTAAAAGTAATTTGTTACAATATTGTGTTACTCCCAAAAAAGTTACTAATTGCGTTACTTAGTTACTTTTTATTAAAAGTAATGTTACAATATTGCGTTACTCCCAAAAAAGTTACTAATTGCGTTGCTTAGTTACTTTTTATCAAAAATAATGTTACAATATTGCGTTACTCCCAAAAAAGTAACTAATTGCGTTACTTAGTTACTTTTTATTAAAAGTAATTTGTTACAATATTGCGTTACTCCCAAAAAAGTTACTAATTGCATTACTTAGTTACTTTTTATTAAAAGTAATTTGTTACAATACTGCATTACTCCCAAAAAAGTAACTAATTGCATTACTTAGTTACTTTTTATTAAAAGTAATTTGTTACAATATTGCGTTACTCCCAAAAAAGTTACTAATTGCATTACTTAGTTACTTTTTATTAAAAGTAATTTGTTACAATATTGCGTTACTCCCCAAAAAAGTAACAAATTGCCTTACTTAGTTACTTTTTATTAAAAGTAATGTTACAATATTGCGTTACTCCCAAAAAAGTTACTAATTGCGTTGCTTAGTTACTTTTTATCAAAAATAATGTGTTACAATATTGCGTTACTCCCAAAAAAGTAACTAATTGCGTTACTTAGTTACTTTTTATTAAAAGTAATTTGTTACAATATTGCGTTACTCCCAAAAAAGTAACTAATTGCATTACTTAGTTACTTTTTATTAAAAGTAATTTGTTACAATATTGCGTTACTCCCCAAAAAAGTTACTAATTGCATTACTTAGTTACTTTTTATTAAAAGTAATTTGTTACAATATTGCGTTACTCCCAAAAAAGTAACTAATTGCGTTACTTAGTTACTTTTTATTAAAAGTAATTTGTTACAATATTGCGTTACTCCCAAAAAAGTAACTAATTGCATTACTTAGTTACTTTTTATTAAAAGTAATTTGTTACAATATTGCGTTACTCCCAAAAAAGTTACTAATTGCATTACTTAGTTACTTTTTATTAAAAGTAATTTGTTACAATATTGCGTTACTCCCCAAAAAAGTAACAAATTGCCTTAATTAGTTACTTTTTTAAAAAGTAATGTTACAATATTGCGTTACTCCCAAAAAAGTAACAAATTGCGTTACTTAGTTACTTTTTATTAAAAGTAATTTGTTACAATATTGTGTTACTCCCAAAAAGTAACTAATTGCGTTACTCAGTTACTTTTTATTAAAAGTAATTTGTTACAATATTGCGTTACTCCCAAAAAAGTAACTAATTGCGTTACTTAGTTACTTTTTATTAAAAGTAATTTGTTACAATATTGCGTTACTCCCAAAAAAGTTACTAATTGCATTACTTAGTTACTTTTTATTAAAAGTAATTTGTTACAATATTGCGTTACTCCCAAAAAAGTTACTAATTGCATTACTTAGTTACTTTTTATTAAAAGTAATTTGTTACAATATTGCGTTACTCCCAAAAAAGTTACTAATTGCATTACTTAGTTACTTTTTATTAAAAGTAATTTGTTACAATATTGCGTTACTCCCCAAAAAAGTAACAAATTGCCTTACTTAGTTACTTTTTATTAAAAGTAATTTGTTACAATATTGCGTTACTCCCAAAAAAGTAACTAATTGCGTTACTTAGTTACCTTTTATTAAAAGTAATTTGTTACAATATTGCGTTACTCCCAAAAAAGTAACTAATTGCGTTACTTAGTTACTTTTTATTAAAAGTAATGTTACAATATTGCGTTACTCCCAAAAAAGTTACTAATTGCGTTGCTTAGTTACTTTTTATCAAAAATAATGTGTTACAATATTGCGTTACTCCCAAAAAAGTAACTAATTGCGTTACTTAGTTACTTTTTATTAAAAGTAATTTGTTACAATATTGCGTTACTCCCAAAAAAGTAACTAATTGCATTAGTTACTTTTTATTAAAAGTAATTTGTTACAATATTGCGTTACTCCCAAAAAAGTTACTAATTGCATTACTTAGTTACTTTTTATTAAAAGTAATTTGTTACAATATTGCGTTACTCCCCAAAAAAGTAACAAATTGCCTTACTTAGTTACTTTTTATTAAAAGTAATTTGTTACAATATTGCGTTACTCCCAAAAAAGTAACAAATTGCCTTACTCAGTTACTTTTTATTAAAAGTAATTTGTTACAATATTGCGTTACTCCCAAAAAAGTTACTAATTGCATTACTTAGTTACTTTTTATTAAAAGTAATTTGTTACAATATTGCGTTTCTCCCAAAAAAGTAACAAATTGCGTTACTTAGTTACTTTAAAAAAAAGTAATGTTACAATATTGCGTTACTCCCAAAAAAGTAACAAATTGCGTTACTTAGTTACTTTTTATTAAAAGTAATTTGTTACAATATTGCGTTACTCCCAAAAAAGTAACAAATTGCGTTACTTAGTTACTTTTTATTAAAAGTAATTTGTTACAATATTGCGTTACTCCCAAAAATGTAACAAATTGCCTTACTTAGTTACTTTTTATTAAAAGTAATTTGTTACAATATTGCGTTACTCCCAAAAAGTAACTAATTGCGTTACTTATTTCATCATTCATATTCAGTTATGAGTCTGAAATGCTGTCAATCATTATGAATAAAATATGAAGGGAAGAAGCTGTAGTGAGATATCTTGATTATTTTGAGTTATTAGATGGACTTTATATTCAGTTTAATAAGCAGCGTAGGATGTTTTCTCTTTTAATCAGCATGTGTGTATGTTTAATATTCAAGTATAATAATAAATTATAGCTGTTTCTCTGTCAGTCTATTGATTGTTGAATTAAATAATCCCCCCACCCCCCCCCACCAAAAAAAAAAACGTGTTCAGAGGTTGTGTGTGTGTGTGTGTGTGTGTGTGTTATAGCCGATCCCCTGCTGAAGTTTATTCTGGGTCAGAATATGGATCCTAGTCTGGGCATCATCGACATCAAACACTTCCTCATGGTCAGGATTGGATTCATCGGCTGGGTGAGTGTGTGTGTGTGTGTGTGTTCGTGAGTCTTCTGAACGCAGTGAAAGGTGACTGACGTGTGTGTGTGTGTGTGTGTGTGTGTGTTTGTCCTGCAGGCCATGATGGATCTGAACTATCTCCTGACCGCTATAGAGATGAAGACCTCGCTGTCTCTCTCTCTGCTGCTCGTGATCGCCTTTCATCTCATTTACATACTGGACTTCCTCATCGATGAGGTCAGCAGGCCACACTGATTTCTTATTGGCTATATAAATATAAAAATGAGCTGCATCCAAAGTTTCTTTTATACAATATCCCAATTTTTTTTTTCATATTTGATGTAATTTGTTATCATTATATTGTTATTATTAGTTATTCTGCTGTGTTGTATGATTTTTCTGATGGTTGTTTAGGGGTCTGTGCTGACGACCAAAGAGTTCACGGAGGAGCCGATCGGCTTCATCATGATTTTGGGCGAGTTCATCTGGATCCCGTTCTTCTCCAGTCTTCCTGTTTACTTCCTGCTTCAGAGGCCCAATCAGATCCACTTCCTGTCTGCCGTGCCCATCTGCCTGCTCTTCGGTGAGAATTATTATAATCTTCACCAATCAGCCGTCAGATCTCACACTTAGGAAAGAAACATGAGAATGCAACATTATGAACAGCATTTTATTCATGTAGACTTGATTACAATCTAGTTGTTGTTAAAATGCTCAATGAAATGTATTGGCAGGTATTGGCTTCCTGATTTATTACCTGTCCAACGAGCAGAAAGATGGTTTCCGGAGCAATCCCAACGACCCGGCCTACGCTTGTACGTGTAACATCTTCATATTCATATTCTCATCCTGCTTGCTTTTACAGTGGATATATAAAGTCTACACACACCTGGCCTCTGGGGCTCTTCTGTCATTTTTGACAAACATTTTCCGTTTTGTTTTGTTTTGTTTAAATTTTTTACTTCATCAGAATGGTAAAAAACTTGGTAAAGGTTTTGGCACTTGCTGTGTGAACACACACACACACACACACACACAGAATAATGGACATGATTTGAAAAGGTTAAACGGTCCTGAAAAATAGCCACACTTGTATTGTTTGCGCATTGGAAATGAATGGGAGACGAGTTTCCTCTAGTGGAAGCGTTTGGTACTGCACCTAAACAACATCTCACTTACAGCTCATATCTTGAGATATCAACCTCAAACTTGGAGCACAACTTGTTTAGATTTATGGCTTTGATTTTATCACAGTTTTAGAGTAAAATTAAATGTTAATGTATAATGTTTTGGAATATATATATTTTATATGAAAATTTAAAATTTTTCATAACTATTTCCAAGTTCATGGTGCGTTCACACCGGATGCGAATAGCGTGTAAGGCGCAAATGATTTCAATGTTAAGTCAATGCAAAGACGCGCGTGGTGCGAATGAGGCGTAGAGTGCGGCGCGGTAGACGCGAATACGCCTCATTCGATGATTTTATGTAGTGCTTTTTGTGCATTCACGTGTTTGATGCGAATTCGCGTCTGCCGCCCGAGTTGAAAAATCTGAACTTCTGTGTCAATTCGCGCCGCGTTAACCAATCAGAGCCGGCTTGCTGCTGTCCCGTGGTGAAGTGACGTGATAAACGGGTCACGCTTTTCAGTTTATACTGTCATTTTAAATGTTTGGCCTCAATAAATTATTTTGTAATGACTAAATGCCCGCGTGAAAGAAGGAATGACATTGTTCAGATGTTAACTATGAATGTGACACTGAACACTTGCAGTCATAGGCTACATTTCTGAATGAGATGAATAAAAACTCACATAATTAAAGAAGTCGTTTGACCGACGTTATAACGAGTCATTAATGTATTTTTAACTTATATGTTTCATACAATAGAACCGAAGCTATAGATTGTGAACGTAAACATTTCTCGTTTACCAGCGGCAGACGTCAGGAGGACTAGCCGAGGTAAGGCGGGTTACATGAGCGCCGAGTGCCCGGTGATCGCCTGGATCTCACAACTCCGAAACGTCAGATCAAATTTTTTAAATAGGCGCTATCTTTATAAACAAACCACAGATTTGAGCTTTAAACAACTACATTCTCGACTGAACAACTCTTAAAACTACATTTCGTGACACAATAACAGTAGTATTGTTAAATTCCGTGGCCTTTCTTGCAAACAGAACCGCCTAGCACTGGCCCATCCCAGAAGCGGATTTCGCCTCGGACGCGCGTCAATTTCACTTTGGACGCGCGAATGAATTCAAAATGTTCAAAATGCGGTAGGCGCGAATTTGACGCTCTATTCGCATTTGGTGTGAACGCACAGCAAGACTGTAAAGATTTATAACAGTATAAGTTGGAAATGTTCAGGTCTATGCTCAAAAAGTTAATAAATGGGTTATAACTACTGCATAAATATAACTTAGTACCACAAAATCCCCTAAAAATACAAAATATTAAATACATTTTTTTTATCAAACTTTGGTCATGTTTTAAGCGACACATGACCAGTGCCAGAAGGCGTAACACAGCTGGTTTTGGTGGCGTAAAATATTAAATCAGACCTTCACGTCTTAAAGTAAAAAATGCCGACCTATGCAATGCCGCTGAAAACCAAAGCGACACAATTCAGAGAAAAAATAACTTGAAATAACCTAAATGCATAAGTCTACACCCCCCTATTATAATTGTGTCTGTGTTCAGGACGAACTAAGTTGATGTGAAACAGTAACACCTGCACACCTGTCTTCACCTGAAATGACTCTTTTAATGTGTTGTGGTTCATTTACAAGACAATGGCGTTTTGGGGCCTGAAAATGCAAACTTTTGAAATGTTTTTGCGTACATGTACACTGCATTCGCATGCATATCGCCACCTACTGGCCTGGCCGCGGAATACAGTTGTTTTCATGTATCCGTGTGAATGGGGTTTGTTTTCTCCACATCTGCATTTGTACTATATTGCATGCCAAGCAAGCATAAGATTGAGATTTTATTTGACACTCACTCACATTCCCGCATGCATAAGAGTAAATGCATGATCTCAACGTCTCTTTCAAAGGTCTGCACACGATCCGAAGCCCGTCGGGAAGACCTCTCCTGGTGTCTGGATGGTTCGGATGGGTCCGACACCCTAACTATCTAGGAGACGTTATGATGATGTTTGCCTGGTGTCTGCCCTGCGGTACGAGCGGTCAACTCACATCAGTTTCAGGGTTTCTGCACGCCTTAAAAACGCCTTAAATCAGAGCAGAAAGTCTTAAATTCATAAAGTCGTGGCATTCATTAAATGTTGCATGCATTGCAAAAAATTCATACTTTCTTAGTATTTTTGTAGTTTTCCAACACAAATATATCTAAACAAGTTTGAATCAAGGCAAATTTACTTGAGATGTAGTAAATGTAATCAAATTAAGTGAACAAATATCTGTCAAAAAACGTCTAAATTAAGCAGATTTGTTCTTGCTTTAGTCGTGAACTTAATTTTGATCAATTTCACAGAAAACAAGACTTCATATTTCAAGTAATTGTACATCTAAAGTATATGTATCTTGATTTAGGAATCTTTTTTTGCAGTTTGATCAGAATTGGTACAGTAAAATATATTTATTATTAATATTATACATATATATTTCCATATTGTAGTGGTTTTGAGCAAAACGAATCAAGATTTATTTTATTTTTTTTGTAAAATCAATTAAAAAGTAACCGATATATGTTGGAAGATGTATTGTCAAACTCTGAAGTGTTTTTCCATAAGCATTTACATTTAGAAAACATATTGATGTATTAGTTCCCTTCAATTTATTTCTTAAATTTACATTATTTGGTCTTAAAAAGGTCTTAAATAAGTGTTAAATGTACCTGTATAAGCCTGAGCTTCCTCTCATCTGCTGTGTGTTCTCCAGGGTTCTCCAGCATTGTGCCGTACCTGCCGGCGCTGCAGTGCTTCCACTTACTGAGGCAACGGGCCAATGAGATCGAAGACTCGTGTCTGAAGAAACACGGCGACGCCTGGAGAGAATATTGCCGCCGAGTGCCGTACAAACTGGTGCCTTATGTGTACTGAAGATCTCTAACGCGGACACTTCTATTGCACATACACGTTTATCAAAGCATGGCTCTTTTGTTGTGTTGTTATTCTTAGCTGTGTAAATCCAATGATTTGAACATGTTTGATTTCCAAAAAATTTTTTACCTGTTAAGCGCCCCCCTTTTTTTTATAGACATGAAAATGCACATTCAGAACTTAAATGGTTGTAATTCAAGAATGCTTTGGAATATAGATGTAAGGTCTTGTTTTAAAGAAGACATTTGGCAGATTTTTGTAGAAGTTAAAGAAAAAAAGAAAGTTAAACAGAAAAAAAGTTATAGAAGTTTGAGTTTATGAAAATGTACAATGTTAAAAATTGTATTATTCATATTTTATATAAAATATTTTCAAAACCTGGTGGACTCTAAACATGCAAAAATCTGAACAAGTTGTGTTTCAAATGTTAGGTTGATATCTCAGTAAATGAGCGTTCAGTGAGATGTAGTTTGGGCGCAGTACCACACTTCTCCACTAGTGGACATCACTGCCCATATAAGGGCGCCTCCATCTCCATATGTGGTTTGAGTCTGAACCATTATTTTTACAATTTTCATGCAATTTATGAAGTAGACATCCTATTCATAAGTAGTGTTGGAAGTTTGGCAGATTTTGAAATGAATTCATCCTCTAAGAAACACAAAAGAACACGTATGTGCATTATAGCTCGCTGCACATCACTAATGCTGAATCTATTATTGTTTTCTTTATATTTAAAACATTTTCAGACCTTTTTTTCTAAAATAATTGAACGGATGCTATCTTTTGAACTCTTGGCATGAAAACAAACTGAGGTTTCTACCATTCTTTCATGATTTTTCATGTTCATCACTATTTCAAAATAAAGGTCTGAACACGCCTGAGCAGTATGAACATATTCTTGTTGCAAATTGATAAATTACGGCTCCTCTGTCATTTATTTAGAAAATCAGTCACCAAATATGTAAACTAGAGATTGTAAGCTTTCAAATGATAGTTTGTCAAGATTAGTTTAGGTTTAGTATAGGATATTACTGTTTTAAATATGTAATGGCTGTGCCAATATATTGCAGGGTGGATTCGCTGTATAAAAAAAGCTTTAAGGTGCAGAAACAAATAAAAACCAACTGATAAATCATTATTTGTATTAAAGTCCCCCTGTGGTGAAACACACACTTTTGATGTTGTTTATATGTCTATGTGGTGTTATTAATCTGCTTTAAGACAAATCATGTGTAAGTTCATAAGTGGACAGCATTGCTGAGTATTTTCTGCTTAAAACTGCAGTATAATGTTCTATCATAATTTAAAACTTTTTGTTATAATTTACTTTTTAAAGGGATAGTTCACTCAAAAATGTTAAATTCTGTCAACATTTATTCAATCTCAAGTTATTACACACCACACAGCTGTAATCATTTATTTGTTCTGCTGACCAGAAAAAAAAAATATTTCAAATAATGTTTGTAGCCAAACAGTTGTGGGGCTCCATTGACTTAGAAGAAAAAATACTTTTTAGTTTTTCTATATTCTTCAAAATATATTCTTTAGTGTTTAGCAGAAGACAGAAATTCATACAGGTTTGTAACAACTTGAGTAAAAGATGGCGTAATTTAAAAATATTGAGTGAACTGGCCCTTTAATTCATACTTTTACAAAAATGATTATGGCATTATTTAGTCACTACGACATTCTAAGACTTTAGTTTCGACTTTTTAGTGTAATAATTTCGATTTAGTATGTCATAATTATGACTTTTATTCATTTAAAAAAAAAAAATATTACTGTGTTGCTTTTGCGTGTCATTCTCAGATAATCTGCTTTTACAGTAGTACATTGACCAAAAAGATACGAGAATAGTTTGCTTAATATAGTAAAAACTGATTCTGCGTGTAAAACTGTGCGGGAACCGTCGGGTGTGTGTGATTAGTGTAATGAACTGAAGCGCGCGAGCCGCGGTGTATGATGGGAGACTAACAGCCATTTCACCTCAAACTCTCTTCAAGCGGCAAAAACCTTCCGTTGCGGAACAAAACCTCTCAAACACCCGGCGACAGGTGAGTCCTCGCCCGGTACACACTTTACACCGGCCCGTTTAACGACGACAGGAATCAATCACGTTTATAAACGGTCAGTAAACTCGTATCGTGTGTGAAATCCGCTATAAAACGGTCTCGTTCTGAAGTGAGACACAAACGCGTCGCGCGCGCTCACTCTCTCTCATCTCTGTCGCTTTCCTTCGATGAATTAAACTCACTCTCACACTTTAGCTCGCGTTGCTTTTATAAAAACACTAGCTGACAGTGTACGCTACCGCTGTACGCCGTTAAACGCGATCAATGTCGTTGTAATACGCTGGAAATCGTGTCGTTTGTTTGTTGTGCTTCGCTCGGTAAACTGCTGTTTTATCTATTCTCTCACATTTCTAGCAGCCATTATGTCATCCGCTCAGGGGGCGGGGCTGGATTTGCACACTGAGCGCTGATTGGTGCGGAGTGACTGAGGCCACGCCCCATCCGCATGTAGGTCGTGTTTATAGGCTTGAGAACATGTTGATTGATGGGTGTCTCACTAAAACCGACTAAAACCACTTGAAACTCCTCTGACAACTAGTGTGATGACGTAATCGAGAGTCAGACCAAACATTTGTAGTTTTTTTTTTTAAATTCTGTTATTTATTTTTTCAACGTACTTTGCCAAAACAGCACGAAAAAACCTTTATATATTTTGTTTTGCATAAACTTTTAGAAATAAAAATATTATTAATCATACAAATATATAATTACAATAATACATATTAAAAATGCTAATTTTTGTACCCTAAACATTTACATACAAGTCTGTTTTTTTAATTTTTTTATCTACACTTCAAAAATATTGTCATGTATTTAAATTAATTAAAAATAAAAAAATTTAATTTAAAAAGTGTAATAGAGCATCTTCATGGGAATGTTCATCAGATTTTGCTAGTCAAATAGTAAACATCTACCGTGAAGTGTAGTTTTGTGATGTAAATATTGCATATTATTGACTTTTTGCATCCATGCAAAATCAAATAGTGCTGGATATTCTTAGTGTCATGTGACTGTCCTCATCATCTAGTTTGTGTGTTCCTCAGTTCAGGTGAGTGTGTGTCAGGATGGCCCGTACGAAGCAAACCGCGCGTAAGTCGACTGGAGGAAAAGCTCCTCGTAAGCAGCTGGCGACTAAAGCGGCCCGTAAGAGCGCCCCGTCCACCGGAGGAGTGAAGAAGCCCCATCGCTACAGGTGAGGACGCCACACACACACTCTGTGTTGTCAGAGACTAACGGCTCTGTGTCTTCTAACGCCGCTAATGCTAACGGCTCTGTGTCGTCAGAGATTAACGCTAACCTCTCTGTGTCGTCAGAGATTAACGCTAACGGCTCTGTGTCGTCAGAGATTAACGCTAACGGCTCTGTGTCGTCAGAGATTAACGCTAACGGCTCTGTGTCGTCAGAGATTAACGCTAACGGCTCTGTGTCGTCAGAGATTAACGCTGACGGCTCTGTGTCGTCAGAGATTAACGCTAACGGCTCTGTGTCGTCAGAGATTAACGCTAACGGCTCTGTGTCGTCAGAGATTAACGCTAACGGCTCTGTGTCGTCAGAGATTAACGCTAACGGCTCTGTGTCGTCAGAGATTAACGCTAACGGCTCTGTGTCGTCAGAGATTAACGCTAACGGCTCTGTGTCGTCAGAGATTAACGCTAACGGCTCTGTGTCGTCAGAGATTAACGCTAACGGCTCTGTGTCGTCAGAGATTAACGCTAACGGCTCTGTGTCGTCAGAGATTAACGCTGACGGCTCTGTGTCGTCAGAGATTAACGCTGACGGCTCTGTGTCGTCAGAGATTAACGCTAACGGCTCTGTGTCGTCAGAGATTAACGCTAACGGCTCTGTGTCGTCAGAGATTAACGCTGACGGCTCTGTGTCGTCAGAGATTAACGCTGACGGCTCTGTGTCGTCAGAGATTAACGCTGACGGCTCTGTGTCGCCCGGCGCCGCTAACGGCTCTGTGTGTCGCCCGGCGCCGCTAACGGCTCTGTGTGTCGCCCGGCGCCGCTAACGGCTCTGTGTGTCGCCCGGCGCCGCTAACGGCTCTGTGTGTCGCCCGGCGCCGCTAACGGCTCTGTGTGTCGCCCGGCGCCGCTAACGGCTCTGTGTGTCGCCCGGCGCCGCTAACGGCTCTGTGTGTCGCCCGGCGCCGCTAACGGCTCTGTGTGTCGCCCGGCGCCGCTAACGGCTCTGTGTGTCGCCCGGCGCCGCTAACGGCTCTGTGTGTCGCCCGGCGCCGCTAACGGCTCTGTGTGTCGCCCGGCGCCGCTAACGGCTCTGTGTGTCGCCCGGCGCCGCTAACGGCTCTGTGTGTCGCCCGGCGCCGCTAACGGCTCTGTGTGTCGCCCGGCGCCGCTAACGGCTCTGTGTGTCGCCCGGCGCCGCTAACGGCTCTGTGTGTCGCCCGGCGCCGCTAACGGCTCTGTGTGTCGCCCGGCGCCGCTAACGGCTCTGTGTGTCGCCCGGCGCCGCTAACGGCTCTGTGTGTCGCCCGGCGCCGCTAACGGCTCTGTGTGTCGCCCGGCGCCGCTAACGGCTCTGTGTGTCGCCCGGCGCCGCTAACGGCTCTGTGTGTCGCCCGGCGCCGCTAACGGCTCTGTGTGTCGCCCGGCGCCGCTAACGGCTCTGTGTGTCGCCCGGCGCCGCTAACGGCTCTGTGTGTCGCCCGGCGCCGCTAACGGCTCTGTGTGTCGCCCGGCGCCGCTAACGGCTCTGTGTGTCGCCCGGCGCCGCTAACGGCTCTGTGTGTCGCCCGGCGCCGCTAACGGCTCTGTGTGTCGCCCGGCGCCGCTAACGGCTCTGTGTGTCGCCCGGCGCCGCTAACGGCTCTGTGTGTCGCCCGGCGCCGCTAACGGCTCTGTGTGTCGCCCGGCGCCGCTAACGGCTCTGTGTGTCGCCCGGCGCCGCTAACGGCTCTGTGTGTCGCCCGGCGCCGCTAACGGCTCTGTGTGTCGCCCGGCGCCGCTAACGGCTCTGTGTGTCGCCCGGCGCCGCTAACGGCTCTGTGTGTCGCCCGGCGCCGCTAACGGCTCTGTGTGTCGCCCGGCGCCGCTAACGGCTCTGTGTGTCGCCCGGCGCCGCTAACGGCTCTGTGTGTCGCCCGGCGCCGCTAACGGCTCTGTGTGTCGTCAGAGGCTAACGCTAACGGCTCTGTGTGTCGTCAGAGGCTAACGCTAACATCTCTGTGTCCCTCAGGCCCGGGACCGTGGCTCTGCGTGAGATCCGCCGCTACCAGAAGTCGACGGAGCTGCTGATCCGCAAACTGCCCTTCCAGCGTCTGGTGCGAGAGATCGCGCAGGACTTCAAGACCGACTTGCGCTTCCAGAGCGCCGCCATCGGAGCGCTGCAGGTCAGAGGTCACTCACTCACACCAGAGACAACACACAACATATGAATGAAGAAACTAAAGAAGTGTATACAGCACACAGATCCATTCAGACTTACTAAACACGTGACAAATCAAAACATTATCCTCAGTGTGTGTGTGGACACAATGTACTGAACGTGCAGGTCATGTGACTCGTGTGTGTGTGTGTGTGTGTTTGCAGGAGGCCAGCGAGGCGTATCTGGTGGGTCTGTTTGAGGACACTAACCTGTGTGCCATCCATGCCAAGCGTGTGACCATCATGCCCAAAGACATCCAGCTGGCACGCCGCATCCGCGGAGAACGAGCCTAAACCTTCGTGTGTGTGTGTGTGTGTGTGTGTGTGTGTGTGTGTGTGTGTGTGTGTGTGTGAGTGTGTGGGGGGGGCTCTGACTGAAGGACTCGAGGCACTAAATCACTGGGTTTGAAGTCCGCTCTGAGTAAAGTCGGTCCAGGACTCGGTTCGGGTGCTAATGATTTTCTTTCATGTGTGAGTCCAGTGATGCATTCTGGGATAGATCGTCTCCCAGTCGTCCTCTTCTCACACACACACACACACACACGATCTTGTGTTATTGATGAGCGTATGTAGCAACAGACTGTAGCTATTTTATACCATTGTATGTTCTTCTTCATGAGTCGTGTAGTCGATGTCTAGACACTCACTCAGGTTTTTCTACACCCTCTCTTGGTTTTTATCACGAAGTGATCAATTGTGTTTGCTCTGTTTTTGTACGTCTAAGAAGCAAATATTTGTACTACACAGATAATAAATTGGTGTTGAACTGTTATTTAGAGCTCTGTTTTGTTGAAGTGTTTCTCCTCCAGACACAGGTTCTCAGGTAATAATGTTATGGATGTAATTTCTGTAATGGTACATATGTCGGACATTATGTGGTCATGTGATCTCTCATGATAGGCTTCATGTTTTCTTCACTCACACAACATTTCAGTTACAAACTAGTGTCTGTGAAAAAGCTCAGAGAAAAACAGTGTAAACAAAACGACAACATAAAAAATAATAAATTATTTAAATAAAATAGATAAATAAATAATAAAAATCTACTTAAATACATTTGGTTAAAATAAATATATAATAAAAAATGATTAAAATAAAAAATTTCTAATAAAAAATTTAATATAAATTGATTTAAATACATTTCATGAAAAATAAATAAAAATGATTAAAACATAAAGAATAAAACATTGATTTAAATAAAATTTTGGGGGGGAAAAAACATTAAAATATGAATAATTAAAATTTATAATAAAATCGATAACTAATAAAAATCAACTTAAATACATTTGGTTAAAATAAATGTATAATAAAAAAGGATTTAAAATAAAATAATAATAAAATACTTATTAATAAAATATATATATAAATTGAATTAAATACATTTCATGAAAAATAAATAAAAATGATTAAAACAAATAGTAAAACATTGATTTAAATACATGTTAATGGTAAAAAACATTAAAACACGGATAAATTAAGCATCAATACAATTTACTTAAATACATTTGATTAGAATACATAAATAAAATGTATTTAAATAAAACTATAACAACACTTGGCTTATGTGTTTGATTAAAACAAATAAAACTTATATAAATACATTTTATACAAATAAATAACATTTGATTGAAAAATATATGATTATAAATAATAATTACAAGAAATAATACAAATTGATTTAAAAAAAAATCATAAAAATAAAGGATTAAAACAATAATGATAAAACTTAAATTTAAGAAATTGATAAATAAATAAATGTAATTAAAATAATGGATAAATAAATGATAAAAATAGATTGAAATACATTACATTGGCAAAAAATAATGTTAAAACAGTAAAAACTTAATGTAAATGAAATATAATATTTTATACATTTATAAAAATAAATTATAATTTATCACAGTATAAATTACGCATGAAAATGGGGGTTAATCGCACAAGGATGATCATATATGGGGGTCTCCGGTATGAAAGGAAATATGGCAAAACATAACATTACCATCTGATCACCACCACAATAATTTGGTCTATATGTTCCATTGATCATGTATTTGATATCAGGCTGAAGTGCGCTAATAATATATGTTTATTAATAATATAGTCAGATAGTTATAGTGATTTAAAACAGATGAATTTTGGAACACCTTGGTGGAGAGGCTCCAGCGCGATGCATTGTGGGAGCCTCTGATTGGCGCATTTCCGCTGCCATTGTGCGCGAGAGACGGTAAATAACACTGAAGCTCAACTCTAAACACTCTTTAAACACAATTTCCACTAAGGTAAGATCGGTAGGTCCGTGTGAATATAAATGTGTGATATTTAATTGTTATTTAGGCAGAAAAAAATGCGTTTTGTGGTATTTCGAATGAATTTGACCGCGTCTGTGTTTATATCAGAGAAATACTGAAGCGCTTCAGTCGCGCGAGCCTCAAAATCCATCCAAAATAAACTGATATTTCACAAACGCCGAAAATCCACATAAACTCCTCCATTCCTGCTTTAAATGTCAGATGATGCATCGCTAGGGTCTTTTCTTTGTTGTCCGAGAGTAATTTGCGAGAACAGTGGTGAGATTCCCAGTGAAATTGTCGAAGTTTTGTCGTTAGTTCGTGTCTTTTCTCGCTCAGTTTACGGTTCGTATCAAACAGGCGCCATGATGTTCACAGATGAGGGGCGTGGCTAACACCAACCGTCTGGCTTATCTCCTGTGCTCTGATTGGTCGGCTCATGAATATTAATAGTGACCTTTAAGACATGATTGACATGATGAGCTTGTTGTTGTTTTAAGCACCTGCAGGAGTTCGAACTCGATACGGAAACGTTTATAATAGATTTACGACTTCAGAAATATTTTTAGATATTTATTATTAACGGTCTCTCTTATGATTACGTATTAGTATAACATTGTCTGTGAAAAAGGGTAAAAAAAAAATAATAATAATTAATAATAAAATGAATTTTTTTTTTTAAATGATTTAAAGTAAACGCATAAATAATACAAACGGACATAAGTAAATTAATTAAAAAAATAAATAATAAAAATGACTTAAAATATGAAAATTGATAAATTAATAATCAAAATATTTGATTAAAATAAAATAATAAAAATTAATTTAAATAAATAATATAAATTAATTTAAATAAATTCATAATAAAATATGACTTAAATACATTTGATTAAAATAAACAAAACAAAATATTATTTAAATAAAATGGATAAATGAGTAATAAAATTGGTTTGTACATTTGATTAAAATAAATAAAATAAACAATTACTTAAATTTTTATCCAAATAAAAAAAAAAGATAAAAAAAATACCTTTCATGGAAATAAATAAAAAAAATTACTAAAACAAAAAAATATTAAAACGATTTAAATAATATAAATTTATTTGAATTTCTATATTATTATTAATGGTCACTTTTGTGATTGTGTATTAGTATAACATGATTATGAGATATTCTTTGAAATACCTTAGTGTCATGTGACTGTCCTCATCATCTAGTTTGTGTGTTCTTCAGTTCAGGTGAGTGTGTGTCAGGATGGCCCGTACGAAGCAAACCGCGCGTAAGTCGACTGGAGGAAAAGCTCCTCGTAAGCAGCTGGCGACTAAAGCGGCCCGTAAGAGCGCCCCGTCCACCGGAGGAGTGAAGAAGCCCCATCGCTACAGGTGAGGACGCCACGTAGGGCTGTCGTAGGCTAGCTACGATAATCAGTGTTAGCGGTGTAACCACTTGCCCACCGCGGCAAAAAAAAAAAAAAAAACTTAGTTCAGTTGGAGAATAGACACTATAATTAAACCCTGAACGGTGTCTGCTTAATAAACCGTGAGCTGAACAGGCAGCACAGCTCAGCAGCAGGAGTCAGATTTCATCACGAGAGCGAGGAACTGACTGACAAGATGGAGGAATATTTGGTGTCAAAGCGAAATGTAAAAGCGCCTATTTAAGCAAATTACTGTTTTCTTGTGTTTTTAAAGGAGAACTCCGGTCAATTTTAACATTGAGCTCAATTTTTAGTAAATTTGGAGTGCTGTCAATACAGAGAACAACGACAAAAATCGGTGTTGCCTACACTGTTTTATCCTATTTTTAAAATTTGCACCCTATTGACTTGAATGGGGCAAGTTTTAAACCTGCTTTTATCCTCTTAACATATTTGATGTGTCATTACAAGTGCCCAGTCATGTTGAGTGATTCCTTAAGAGTGAACACGAGTGAATCTGACTGCAGTAGATGTGAAAGATATGAATAAAAATGATGTTATATCAGCCAGCGCACATACCTGTATTTAGTTCCTGTTTTCGGTGGAAGTCCAAAGTAGTCGATTGTCGAGTTCACGCGCGTGATCATAGCAACTAAACCTATGCGCGTGAACTCGACAATCGACTACTTTGGACTTCCACCGAAAACAGGAACTAAATACAGGTATGTGCGCTGGCTGATATAACATCATTTTTATTAATATCTTTCACATCTACTGCAGTCAGATTCACTCGTGTTCACTCTTAAGGAATCACTCAACATGACTGGGCACTTGTAATGACACATCAAATATGTTAAGAGGATAAAAGCAGGTTTAAAACTTGCCCCATTCAAGTCAATAGGGTGCACATTTTAAAAATAGGATAAAACAGTGTAGGCAACACCGATTTTTGTCGTTGTTCTCTGTATTGACAGCACTCCAAATTTACTAAAAATTGAGCTCAATGTTAAAATTGACCGGAGTTCTCCTTTAATTAAGAATAATAGGCTAATGAACTCACCATTCAGGCAATCCGCCCCCGAATTGGTGCTAATTTGAAAGTGAAACTAAAATGCGCACATTTTACTTTCTCCTTTAAATTAGTAAATTAAATAGATCTCACACGTCGATTAACTGGGAAAATATCCTCCCCATCACATCCCTAGGCTGTTGTGATAAACGCAATATTGTAATACCGCGATACTGATAAGCCAACTGCAAAGGAATGCAAGCAACTGCGATATTTGCATGTTTTATTTTTCCATTAGGCTCTTCTTGTTAAATGTTGAATAAGCTTCCGCGTTGCCCATACGACACATTGCTGGTCAGCTGAGCCTTGTACAGTGGAGCTCAAAGTTAAAATAATTAACACCTTGTTCCATTACATCAATCTTTGAGTGAATCAGCGCCTGTCGTTTAATATCTCACTCAAAGACAGTCCCTTGCCGTCAGCTAGTGGCGTAACAGTGTAACTGCACTGAGTGACAGAAAGCCTCTCGTCCAGTCAGATTCGAGGATCTGCACTAATATACATATAACAATAGCCTAACGAGCTTATTGTCAGGTCTATGTTCTGTTTTGTGGACCTTTATTTTGACATTCTCTTGATTTACTTCGTTTCCTGTTTCAACGCTCTCTGTTTAGTTTCGGATTTATTGGTTACTTGTGTCCTCATTTTCATGCCAACTCACCACAACGTAATATTTATTTCTATATAAATAAGTAAATAAATGAATGGCCATAATACCGCATATCGCGCTATTGAGCCACTATAAATTACCACAAGCGAAATTCATTCACCACGACAGCGCTAACGGCTCGGTGTCGTCTGACGCCGCTAACGCTAACGGCTCTGTTTGTCGTCAGAGGCTAACGCTAACGGCTCTGTGTGTCGTCAGAGGCTAACGATAACGGCTCTGTGTGTCGTCAGAGGCTAACGCTAACGGCTCTGTGTGTCGTCAGAGGCTAATGCTAACGGTTCTGTTTGTCGTCAGAGGCTAACGCTAACGGCTCTGTGTGTCGTCAGAGGCTAACGCTAACGGCTCTGTTTGTCGTCAGAGGCTAACGATAACGGCTCTGTGTGTCGTCAGAGGCTAACGCTAACGGCTCTGTGTGTCGTCAGAGGCTAACGATAACGGCTCTGTGTGTCGTCAGAGGCTAACGCTAACGGCTCTGTGTCGTCTGACCACTAACGCTAACGGCTCTGTGTGTCGTCAGAGGCTAACGCTAACGGCTCTGTGTGTCGTCAGAGGCTAACGCTAACGGCTCTGTGTGTCGTCAGAGGCTAACGCTAACGGCTCTGTGTGTCGTCAGAGGCTAACGCTAACGGCTCTGTGTGTCGTCAGAGGCTAACGATAACGTCTCTGTGTTTCTCAGGCCCGGGACCGTGGCTCTGCGTGAGATCCGCCGCTACCAGAAGTCGACGGAGCTGCTGATCCGCAAACTGCCCTTCCAGCGTCTGGTGCGAGAGATCGCGCAGGACTTCAAGACCGACTTGCGCTTCCAGAGCGCCGCCATCGGAGCGCTGCAGGTCAGAGGTCACTCACTCACACCAGAGACAACACACAACATATGAATGAAGAAACTATAGAGAAGTGTATACAGCACACAGATCCATTCAGACTTACTAAACACGTGACAAATCAAAACATTATCCTCAGAGTGTGTGTGGACACAATGTACTGAACGTGCAGGTCATGTGACTCGTGTGTGTGTGTGTGTGTGTTTGCAGGAGGCCAGCGAGGCGTATCTGGTGGGTCTGTTCGAGGACACTAACCTGTGTGCCATCCATGCCAAGCGTGTGACCATCATGCCCAAAGACATCCAGCTGGCACGCCGCATCCGCGGAGAACGAGCCTAAAACACACACACACACACACTCTCTCTCTCTCTCTCTCTCTCTCTCTCTCTCTCTCTCTCTCCTGCTGTTTGTATGTAGTTTTAGCGGATGGTGGCGTTGATGTACGTGGTCGTTTCTCTGTTTAATGGCAACAGACTATTAGGGTACTTCCTGTTTGCATGTACCAGCCGGTGACTGATGCGCCCCACACACACACACACACACGCACACACACGTGAGTGAAGCGGTCAGGGCTGATGTCTGCGTTCAGGGTGTCAGGGCCTCTCATGCAGGGTGCTAGAACAAGCCCTGACCCTTCCCAGAATTCCCTGCTCCGCCCATCCAGAGCATGTGTGTGTGTGTGTGTGTGTGTGTGTGTGCGCTCGATCAGCACGGGCATTTCTATACAAATCCGAGCAAATGTTTATTATTGCAATATTATAAATTGTTGTTTCTTTTTTTAATTTGAATGCATTCATAAAAGCTTGTTTCCTAGATCTAGAGCGTATTTTTCAAAGATTCTTATAAAGACGTTTTTACATCACGAATCATGATTATTTTTCTCAAGGCAAACTCTGTGATTCGGCTCCGGGAATAATCATAATAATCATAATAATAATAACGTGTCGGTCTGTGTCTCCCAGGGGCTTTTGATAGGAACACCTTGACTCGAGCGGAACACACACACACACACACACACACACATTTTCCCGCCAGTTTTCTACTCCTCCGCCACAGGATTCCTCAGGCCAACATGGAAACATCATCATTTAATCCTGCGTTCCCTTCATTCAGAGTTTGACTGCTGAACATTCAGGTCTTTAAGATATAAATAAACTGATCTTTGTAATTTGAAATTTCTCTGAATTGCGTAATAAATGGATGTCACACTTTTTTTTTTGTGGGTTGTCTTTTATTGTGCTGACGATGTTAAAATTAAATCAAATTAATTTGAATAATAATCATTTGAGTTTCCTTCCATTTCTGTTTTTCTTGATATGTGTGTAATTTTGTTTTATTACGGCTGAGGAACATTCATGCATTAATTAACATCAACAATGAGTATTTTAAAGCGGTGGTTGATTATGATTTGACTTTTCTAGCTGTAGTTAGTGTGTAATGTTGCTGTTTGATCATAAACAACATCTGCAAAGTTACAACGCTCAAAGTTCAGAGCAAAGGGAGATATTTGCTTTTAAAGAAATACTTTAAGAACTACAACAAACGGCTGGTAGGAACTACACGACATTCCTCCTGGGTTAGTGACATCACCAACCCTAGAATTTACATAAACCCCGCCCCCTGAACACGATTTATAGATTATCATGATATATGCTAATCAGTGACTAGAAGATAACTCCACAAATTCATCAACTAACCATTCAGAAATGTCCTGTTCTTCTACATGTTGTCATTTCATCATTGTCTCGGTTTGAACATAAAAGACTAAAAGTCTGATATTTTCTGTGTGTGGTGTGTGTGTGAGGTAAAAGGACACGAGCTCTTGAAGCTCCGTCCTCTGTGCCGGGAGCAGCAGCTCATTTGCATTTAAAGGGACAGACACAAAACGGTGTGTTTTTGCAAACCCTCAAAAAGTGACAATTTTAACCATAGATATCATATAATAAAGGCTAGATGTTTCTTCCACGCCGCTGGCCAATGGAGGTCGACGTCCGCTCACGGCGGCCATCTTGCCACAGTCAGCTCGCTCACTCGTAATATTGTGTTTTAATGGTGCATGTACTTTTTAAATAACCATAACTTGCTAAATTTTTTACCGATTTTCAAACGGGTTGGTTTGTTATAAACGTCAGACATGTAGTTATGACACTGCGTACTTATGAATAATTATAACATTATATATTTCAACATGTTCAAGCATCCAGAATTATAGCTATGTTAATAGCGTTTGTAAGATACCAAACCGTTTGTAAATCCGTCAAGATTTCAGCGAGATGAGAGTATTTGTGTCCGAGCAGATCACTTACAGAAAGCTTCCCTGTGACAAGATGGCCGCCGGTGATGCCGTTCGAGACTCCGCCGTAAGACATCTAGCCTTTATTATATGGTATCTATGATTTTAACATGATATATAACAAAAATCTGTGGGTATTTTTGAGCTAAAACTTCACACACACACTCTGGGGACATCTTGTGAAATGGTCATTACCACCCCTTTAAAACATGAACTAATTACAAGTAGCCTTCACTCTGGGTCTGTATTTTATAAGATTCCAGGTAACGTTATATTGTAATTATTCAGCTAAACTATAATATGAGAGTGTTTTATGGTATTATTAAAAGTAAACCTTCATAAAAAGGTGTGTTTAATTACTGACACTGATACAGAATGTTGTATCTCTTCTCAATTATTATTTTTTTCTTATTAGTTTGACGTGCATTTGAACGAATGCAATGACTCCGTCCACGCGCACGGCGGCGCTCTCACAAGCCGCGCGCGCTCCTGGCTGAGTCAGTCACGTGACTGTCGCGCGCCCGATGACGTCGGTCTCTGCCGCTCGCACGCTCCCCTGTGTCGCTCGTGAGGATCCGAGTGTCTGTTAAATAAAGGAATATATATATATAAAAACGTTATAATAATAATAATACAAATATATATAAGTGAATAAACACTCGGATCTGTAATCATGGCCACGACATTTGAGCAGATGAGAGCGAACGTCGGCAAACTTCTGCGGGGCATCGACAGGTAAAGATGATCGCGTTATTGTTGATTATTAGTTATAATAATAATAACAGTAAGTAAAACGTAGTAGAACCGGTCACCACACTAAAAGCATGTAATTAAGGTACAACAGAAAAGATTAATAGAAAGGTGCTTGTGCGACTTGTAAACAGTGTCAATGAAGTAAAGCTCATTCTTACCCAGCCTAAGCTAACTTTAGTTGTCAGGTTTTAAAACTTTTATTACATGAACAGGCTAGTCTTAACTGGTCAATCTGGTAGACCAGCTAAAACCAGCCTTGTTCAGCTAAATAAGTGTCTAAAATCCTCCAAAACCGTTTATTTAGCGTTTTTTTTCTGTAAGGATTTAAACGATTCTTATCGATTCCAATAAGGAAAATAAAATTTCGATATCATTCACATTTAGTCTTATAACATTTAATTGTAGCTGAATATCATGGACTAAAATCAACAGACTAAAGAACACACTTCCTGTGGGGTTAAAAATACCACAGAAAAACAGCTAGCCTGACTCATATACAGTTCAAGCATTATTAAAGACAAGTAAACACTCAATAATTAAAAAGAAACAGATACTGAACAACTGAACAAAGATACGATTGAAATAAACAGTGTTTTAGAAAGCAAAAAAAAAAAGGTCTCGTTTGAAAACTCGTATCATGCTCACAAAGAAATCGATAAGTGGGATCGAGATTTTAATTTTATAACGAGTGTCCGATTACAGCAGTAATTATGAAACGAATGCAGTGTCCGCTGTAAAGCTGCTCTACAGAAGACCGTATTGTCGTTGTTCAGGTCGACGTTGGTTCAGTAACTGTGTGTCGTTCATCATTTCTGAACGCTTGAGTTGATCTGATTAATAATCTGCACAGATACAACCCTGAGAACCTGGCCACGCTGGAGCGCTACGTGGACACACAGGCCAGAGAGAACGCCTACGACCTGGAGGCCAACCTGGCCGTGCTCAAACTGTGAGTGACACACACACACACACACACTCACTCACACACACACACTCACTCTCACACAATGACTCTCACACACACATTCACTCACACACACACACACACACACACACAGGCCAGAGAGAACGCCTACGACCTGGAGGCCAACCTGGCCGTGCTCAAACTGTGAGTGACACACACACACACACACACACACGCACACTCACTCACTCACTCACACACACTCACTCTCTCTCACACAATGACTCTCACACACACATTCACTCACACACACACACTCACTCTCACACAATGACTCTCACACACACACACACAGGCCAGAGAGAACGCCTACGACCTGGAGGCCAACCTGGCCGTGCTCAAACTGTGAGTGACACACACACACTCACTCACACACACACACTCACTCTCACACAATGACTCTCACACACACATTCACTCACACACACACACACACACACACAGGCCAGAGAGAACGCCTACGACCTGGAGGCCAACCTGGCCGTGCTCAAACTGTGAGTGACACACACACACACACACTCACTCACTCACACTCACACACACTCACACTCACACACACACACTCACTCTCACACATTCACTCACACACACTCACTCACTCACACACACTCACTCACACACACACACTCTCTCTCACACAATGACTCTCACACACACACACATTCACTCACACACACACACATTCACTCACACACACACACACAGGCCAGAGAGAACGCCTACGACCTGGAGGCCAACCTGGCCGTGCTCAAACTGTGAGTGACACACACACACACACACACACACACACTCACTCTCTCTCACAAACTCACTCTCTCTCACACAATGACTCTCACACACACATTCACACACACACACAGGCCAGAGAGAACGCCTGCACGCTCCCTCAAAACTTGCGTCATCTGTGGCGTTGTGCTGTGTGATAAAACTGTGGCCTTTTATTGTGGACATTAAGGCACACCTGTGAATAAAGGAGACGTGCTCACTAACACAGATCTAGACAGATTTGTGAACAATATTTAAGAGAAATAGCCCTTTGTGCACATAGTAAAAGTCTTCGATCTTTGAGTTCAGCTCATGAAATATAGGGGCAAAAACAAAAGTGTTGCGTTTATAGTTTTGTTCAGGGTGTATATATATATATATAAGCTGCTTTGATGTGTATTGTGAATTCTATATATATAGAAACTGTGCGGTGTTTGATTGACAGCGCGTGTGTGTGTGTGTGTGTGTGTCCTCAGGTACCAGTTTAACCCGGCGTACTTCCAGACCACCGTCACGGCTCAGATTCTGCTCAAGGCTCTGACCAACCTCCCTCACACCGACTTCACTCTCTGCAAGTGTATGATCGACCAGACTCACGTATCCTTCAGGAGACACACACACTCCAGGTCCTGTAATCACACAGAGTCATCAGTGTGGTCGACTAGTGTGTGTTTATACTGAGCCTGATTATAGGCCACACCTAACTTCACAAACACTGCTGTCGTGATCTGCACTCCACATGTATGTTGTTGTTATTATGGGCTGTCACTTTTGAGAAAAATCTAATTCGAACGGATATCAAATACCAAGCACTACCGATCTTCAATTGCCGCGCTATATGCAGATTTACTGGATTTAATGTCACCGAAAGCAACAGATGAGCTGCATTTTATTGATCATCAGCTGACATCACAGACTGCAGTAAGAGAGAGCGGCAGCCCTGTACTCTTAATGAAGATTATTATTATTGTGTGTTAAAGCGTCTGCGACTTACTCTCACTTTGAGTTGCGATAGTTTGCACGTTGGCTTGATGAATAGATCATCTGCGGTGATGCGTGTTGCAGCGCGCCGTCATATCTGACTAAAACATATATAGCCTAACACGCTTTCAAAATAACACGCTTTTTTAAAATAAAAAACGAAAGGTCTAATCATAGACTGTACAAAATGCGCTACTTGTCACTTTAAAAACCGGATAGTTGTAGTTCGATTATGGATATTTCACGTCATGTACGAATGCATATTCGAATATCGGAAAAAAAGGTGCCAGCCCTAGTGTGCTGTCGTGTGCTGAGGTGATGTCGTAGGTTTCCTTGACTACGGTGTCGCAGCAAGAGGAGCGGCCGATAAGACAGATCCTGTACCTGGGCAACTTACTGGAGACCTGCCACTTCCAGAGCTTCTGGGTAACTCACACACACACACACATTTGATTTCTTTATTTGAATCCACCAATCAAATTTCTTACAGAAAGGATTCAAATATTTTCAGAGATACACAGCTTTGGCATTCAAGGGTACATAAAGCATCGCTTACGCCACACAGCAAGGCTGCCGATCACAGCTGATGTGGAGCAGAATTTTGCCAGTTGTTTAGCCTTCCCTTTTGGTAGCCCTGCCAGCCTTAGTCCACTAACAGTCGATCTGTGGACATGTCCCAGGCTGCCAAATATCAATGCCACAAACTTACACGCATAGCCTAGGTCACTGATCTTTGCAAGCAGGGGTTGGTATTTAGTCATTTTTTCCAAAAAGGCTATGTCCATATACAGATCATAAACACATACACACACACACACACACACACATACACACACACACACACACACACACACACACACACACACACACACACACACACACACAGTGTTCAGTAACAGGAGTGTGTGTGTGTGTGTGTTTCTCAGTCCAGTCTGGAGGAGAACCGGGATCTCATTGATGGAATCACAGGATTTGAGGAATCGGTGCGCAAGTGTAAGTGATTTCAATATTACGCTTATTAAGGTTTATGAAATTAAAGGACAAAAAAACTCTCCATCTGAAATGGTGACTTTTTACTGACTTTTTTAAAACAGAATTTGATGTATCTAAACATCAGAGCTTTCACCTGTTGTTGTCATCACTGTGTTATCAGCACTTCTTATAATAATATCAGTTGTTATGAATTCTCTCTCTAGTCATCTGTCATGTTGTGGGAATCACGTATCAGAACATCGAGTACAGACTCCTGGCTGAGATGCTGGGAGATCCTCTGGGTGAGACACACACTCAGACACACACACACACTCACACTGATGTTGTTGATCTCCCGCAGACACACACACACACTCACACTGATGTTGTTGATCTCCCGCAGACACTCACACACACTCTCTATCTCTCTAACTCACTCTCTCTCTCACTCAGACACACACACACACTCACACTGATGTTGTTGATCTCCCGCAGACACACAGGTGAAGGTGTGGATGAATAAGTACGGCTGGACGGAGAACGAGGACGGTCAGATCTTCATCCACAGTCAGGAGGAGTGTGTGAAGCCCAAGAACATCGTGGAGAAGATCGACTTTGAGAGTGAGTGATTGTGCGAGAGAGTGAGTGAGTGAGTGTGCGAGAGAGTGAGTGAGTGAGTGTGCGAGAGAGTGAGTGAGTGTGCGAGAGAGTGAGTGAGTGAGTGTGCGAGTGAGTGAGTGAGTGTGCGAGAGAGTGAGTGAGTGAGTGTCCGAGAGAGTGAGTGTGCGAGAGAGTGAGTGAGTGAGTGTGCGAGAGAGTGAGTGTGCGTGCGAGTGAGTGTGCGTGCGAGTGAGTGTGCGAGAGAGTGAGTGTGCGAGAGAGTGAGTGAGTGTGCGAGAGAGTGAGAGAGAGAGTGAGTGAGTGTGCGAGAGAGTGAGAGAGAGAGTAGGTGAGTGTGCGAGAGAGAGAGAGAGTGAGTGAGTGTGCGAGAGAGTAGGTGAGTGTGCGAGAGAGTGAGAGAGAGAGTGAGTGAGTGTGCGAGAGAGTGAGTGAGTGTGCGAGAGAGTGAGTGAGTGAGTGAGTGTGCGAGAGAGTGAGTGAGTGAGTGTCCGAGAGAGTGAGTGAGTGAGTGTGCGAGAGAGTGAGTGAGTGTGCGAGAGAGTGAGTGTGCGTGCGAGTGAGTGTGCGTGCGAGTGAGTGAGCGTGCGAGTGAGTGTGCGTGCGAGTGAGTGAGCGTGCGAGTGAGTGTGCGAGAGAGTGAGTGTGCGAGAGAGTGAGTGAGTGTGCGAGAGAGTGAGTAGGTGAGTGTGCGAGAGAGTGAGTGAGTGTGCGAGAGAGTGAGTGAGTGTGCGAGAGAGTGAGTGAGTGTGCGAGAGAGTGAGTGTGCGAGAGAGTGAGTGTGCGAGAGAGTGAGTGTGCGAGAGAGTGAGTGTGCGTGCGAGTGAGTGTGCGTGCGAGTGAGTGTGCGTGCGAGTGAGTGAGCGTGCGAGAGAGTGAGTGTGCGAGAGAGTGAGTGTGCGAGAGAGTGAGTGTGCGTGCGAGTGAGTGTGCGTGCGAGTGAGTGTGCGTGCGAGTGAGTGTGCGTGCGAGTGAGTGAGCGTGCGAGTGAGTGTGCGAGAGAGTGAGTGAGTGTGCGAGAGAGTGAGTGAGTGTGCGAGAGAGTGAGTGTGCGTGCGAGTGAGTGTGCGTGCGAGTGAGTGAGCGTGCGAGTGAGTGTGCGAGAGAGTGAGTGAGTGTGCGAGAGAGTGAGTGAGTGTGCGAGAGAGTGAGAGAGTGAGTAGGTGAGTGTGCGAGAGAGAGTGTGAGTGCGAGAGAGTGAGTGAGTGAGTGTGCGAGAGAGTGAGTGTGCGAGAGAGTGAGTGTGCGAGAGAGTGAGTGTGCGTGCGAGTGAGTGAGCGTGCGAGTGAGTGTGCGAGAGAGTGAGTGAGTGTGCGAGAGAGTGAGTGAGTGTGCGAGAGAGTGAGTAGGTGAGTGTGCGAGTGAGTGAGTGTGCGAGAGAGTGAGTGAGTGCGAGAGAGTGAGTGAGTGAGTGTGCGAGAGAGTGAGTGTGCGAGAGAGTGAGTGTGCGAGAGAGTGAGTGTGCGTGCGAGTGAGTGTGCGTGCGAGTGAGTGAGCGTGCGTGCGAGTGAGTGAGTGTGCGAGAGAGTGAGTGTGCGAGAGAGTGAGTGTGCGAGAGAGTGAGTGAGTGTGCGAGAGAGTGAGTAGGTGAGTGTGCGAGAGAGTGAGTGAGTGTGCGAGAGAGTGAGTGAGTGTGCGAGAGAGTGAGTGTGCGAGAGAGTGAGTGAGTGTGCGAGAGAGAGTGTGCGAGTGAGTGAGTGAGTGAGTGCGAGAGAGTGAGTGAGTGAGTGTGCGAGAGAGTGAGTGTGCGAGAGAGTGAGTGTGCGAGAGAGTGAGTGTGCGAGAGAGTGAGTGTGCGAGAGAGTGAGTGTGCGTGCGAGTGAGTGAGTGAGCGTGCGAGTGAGTGAGTGTGCGAGAGAGTGAGTGTGCGAGAGAGTGAGTGTGCGTGCGAGTGAGTGAGCGTGCGTGCGAGTGAGTGAGTGTGCGAGAGAGTGAGTGTGCGAGAGAGTGAGTGAGTGTGCGAGAGAGTGAGAGAGAGAGTAGGTGAGTGTGCGAGAGAGTGAGTGAGTGTGCGAGAAAGTGAGTGAGTGTTCGAGTGAGTGTGCGAGAGAGAGAGAGAGAGTGAGTGTGCGTGCGTGCGTGCGTGCGTGCGTGCGTGCGTGCGTGCGTGCGTGCGTGCGTGCGTGCGTGCGTGCGTGCGTGCGTGCGTGCGTGCGTGTGTGTGTGTGTGTGTGCGTGTGCGTGTGTGCGTGTGTGAGAGAGTGAGAGTGAGAGTGATGCCTGACGTTGAGCTGATGTTGTCTTCGTGTTCACAGGCGTCTCCAGCATCATGGCCACATCGCAGTGACGAGACACACACAAACACACACACACAAACACACACCTGCCTTTCCCCAATAAACTCATTCAGTCAAGAAATCTGGAGTCTTCATTTCAACGCATCATCAAAACTGTCTAAAAGTTCTAAATTAAATTCTTCATATTTGTTAATTAAGTGTTGATGTATATTTTTCTCTTTGTGTGTTACTCTGATAACTGTGTGACAACTTGCCCCGGTTTGATCTCTACACTGAGCCGCATCTCCACTGCAGGACAATCACTGACACACTGAAGAACTCAAGCTTTGATCAATCAGGATTAGTTTCTTAGTAAGCATGTCATAATTGCCTTTTTAAGTCTTCATTTTGACTGGATGTGTCATAATTTAATCTCTTTGTTTTATATTTGTCATATTTAAATTAATAATTTTGACTTTTTGAAATCTCATAAATTACTTTACGTATTTCATAATTACGTATGTCACAATCGTCTTTTCAAGTCCTAACTGATTTGGTGTGTGTCAGTTTACATTTTGTCACAATTTAGTTATAATCATAATTATTATGATTATTAATGATAATTTAATTTTAAAGCTTAATTTTGACTCATAATTCAGATTTGTGTCAATGTAGACATTTATGTCATAATTTAGATATTTTAAATCATATTTTCGACTTCATCATTAATTACTGTCGTAATTGTCTTAAGGCCTAATTTCGGTTTATTATGTCATAATTGAGACCTTGTCAGCATTTAGACTTGTAATTTTTTTTCCATTTCTACTTCGTGTCAATTTATTTTCTATCATGACTTTTAAAGTCATATTTTTAGACTGTTACTATATTTTAAATGATAATTTCGATTTTGTCATAATTCAGATTTATTTTCACTTTTGTCTTCAGTCATAATTTAGAGTGTCATAATTATTGTCATAGTGTAAATGTTATAATTTAGATATTTAAGTCATTCTCTTTTCATCTCATAAATTACTGTCATTTTTTTGTTATAAGTGTCTTTTTAAGGCCTAATTTCGATTTAGTATGTCTCAATTTCGAGTTTTGACGTTATTAAAGTCTCTTAAAGTCATAATTTAGACTGTCATAATTATATTTTAAGTTACAATTCCAATAGTATGTCATAAGTTCTACTTGTTTGTCATTATGATTTACCAAAACATGTTTTTTTTTTCTTATGTGGCGGAAATGGGCTTCCATCACTGCCGCTAATTATAAAAAATAAATAAATAATAAAAGAGAGAAGTTCCGCCGTCGCACTCAGCTCATCTCTGCGCATGCGCAGTGGAGACGGAGCGCTGTCCCGGGTGCTGAAGCGTCAGTATCGACCATCTTTCCCAGTTAAATCGAAACGCCTTCATATGATTCGTTCTTATACGCAAGAATGCGAAAGTCACCGAGTTTAAAAGCTCATTCGTGTGAGTCTGTGTCTGATGTTTCAGCTCTGATCACTGGACAACAGAGGAACGCGATCAGCTCAGGTACTTCAGTGCTGTTTACATGACTCATGAGTCACGGTGAAATAATAACACGGATATTTAGCAATCTTTAATGTGCACAAACCAGCTTGTGAATCGCTACTCAGCTAAAAACGTGTCTATTGTGTGACGCTTGATGTCAGACTGGCGCTGAATCTGATGGACGCGCGTCACGATGATGAGGCGCGCTCCGTGTCACTGGTGTGCGCGTCACACGGTCAGCGCGTGCTCGGGGTTCTTCAGAACTTCCGGGAGAGGCGCGCGCTGTTCGACTTCCGCATCCTGGTGCAAGAGGAGTCGCTCCCGTGCCACCGCTGTGTCCTCGCGGCCTGCAGCGACTTCTTCAGGTGAACAAACACACACCACATGCTAACAACATCGCACATAGCAACGCCCTGACGACCCCCACAACCCGTATCATAGTAACATTCTGACAACCAGTCTCAGAACACCATAGCAACGCCCTGGAAACCACCACAAGCCATAGCATAATAACATTCTGACAACCAGTTAGAACACCATAGCAACGCCTTGGAAACCACCACAACCCGTATCATAGTAACATTCTGACAACCAGTCTCAGAACACCATAGCAACGCCCTGGCAACCACCACAACCCGCATCATAGTAACATTCTGACAACCAGTCTCAGAACACCATAGCAACGCCCTGGCAACCACCACAACCCGCATCATAATAACATTCTGACAACCAGTTAGAACACCATAGCAACGCCTTGGAAACCACCACAACCCGTATCATAGTAACATTCTGACAACCAGTCTCAGAACACCATAGCAACGCCCTGGCAACCACCACAACCCGCATCATAGTAACATTCTGACAACCAGTCTCAGAACACCATAGCAACGCCCTGGCAACCACCACAACCCGCATCATAGTAACATTCTGACAACCAGTCTCAGAACACCATAGCAACGCCCTGGCAACCACCACAACCCGCATCATAGTAACATTCTGACAACCAGTCTCAGAACACCATAGCAACGCCCTGGAAACAAGGTGGCAAATTATGCACAGGCGAACAGCGCTCACATTGTCTTCTCTCTTCACACCGTATACATCACAAAACAAAAATAAACTCGCGTGAGACCTTCAGACCGTTCTGACCCGCATTTGACTGATCCGACTTTGGGAATTCCCGTATCGGACCTCGGAACAATCCCAAATGACCATAGACATCCATTGAGGAGGTCAAAACTGTTACACGATAACTCTAATATACTGTTTCATGCTAGCAAACATGTTAAAACATGGTTTGTGCTAACTGATGCTAAAACATGCTGGCGTTGTTAAATCATGCTAGCAGCAATGTGTTAATTCATGCTAGAAACATGCAAGCAGTTTGCTAATTCATGTTAGCAACATTTTAGCAATGTGCTAATTCATGTTAGCAAACATGGTTTGTGCTAATTGATGCTAAACATGCTAGCAATGTGTTAACTCATTGTTAACAGTGTGTTAAACAATGCTAAAACATGCTAGCGTTGTGCTAATTCACAGTTTGTTTTGACAAGGTTTTGTATCTTAGTTATAATGTAAATCAGCAGTTTTCAGTGAATATATAGTGTGTGTGTGTGTGTGTGTGTGTGTGTGTGTGTGTGTGTGTGTGTGTATGTATGTATCCAGGGCCATGTTCGAGCTGGACACGCGTGAGCGGGACGACGGCTCCGTCACTCTCAGTAACCTCTCGGCTCCCGCCGTTCACGCTTTCCTGGACTTCGCTTATTCCGCTCACGTAGAGATCAGAGAAGACACCGTGGACATGTTGTTTCAACTGGCTTCTTTCCTGCAGGTGCGGCAGCAGAGATAACAGCTCAACACCTTCACTCTCTCCACAGCAGGATAGACTTTAATAATAACTTATCTCTTAATCAATAATAAATGCTTATTTCAGCGTATTTTTAAAATAATCATGTTTAACAGCGGAATTCCTGATGAGAAACTACATTACCCATAATGCTTCAGAGGAATCTCCACCAATCAGAGAAGTGAAATGAGCCCTTTAGCTCCGCCCACTCCCGTGAAGCACTGAGTAACAGAGTCAGTCTGGCTAATCCTAACAGATTCCTCTGATCCTCGGCTAAAATCTAAATTCTTTGATCGTTAGTTTGATAGTTAGCCGATTGATGACAGTTGCGATCAAATTTTACCTCTGGTGAAATTCTCGCAATTTTGACTTTTCTCGCAATTCAGAGAAAAAAGGTTATATATATATATATATGTGAGTTATAATCTCTGTGAGTAGAAAAACTCGAAACATGATAGCAACGTGTTAATTAATTTTATAAACACGCAAGCAGTGTAGCTGTGTGTTAAAATGTGCTAGCAACATGTTTTAAAATGTTAGCAATGTGCTAATTCATGCTAGCAAAATGTTAAAACTTAATTCATGTAAGAAACATGCTAGCATTGTGTTAAAACATGATAGCAACGTGCTAATTCAAGCTAGAAACATGTTAATTAATGCTAACAAAATGCTAAAATATGCTAGCAATGTGTTAAATCAAATGTGAGTTATACACTGGAGTTAAAAAAGGTGTGAATTGTGAGATAAAAAGTCGCAATTATCGTTAAAAACATTTTTATTCCGTGGCAGAAACGAGCTGTCGTAATAATAACCCTGTCTAGAACCATATAAAGAGATCAGTGTGGGAAGAGAACTGACTCTTAACGTATGAAAACGGCTTCAGCATGTCTTTCCCCTGTCATTCGCACAGGTCAGTTTCCTGTCACATGCTTGCAGTGACTTCCTGGTCCAAACCCTGGATCTCTCCAACTGCCTGCACCTGTTAGCGGTCGCGGAGGGCTACGGATCCGCGCAGCTGCTAAGTCGCGCCACAGAGTTCGTCATGCAGAACTTCCACACACTTTCCTCCGGACCGGATTTCCTGGAGATGCCGGCGCCGGTGCTGGAGCGCTGCCTAGCGTCTGACGCTCTAAGCGTACCGGATGAAGCTAGCGTCCTGCACGCGCTACTCCGCTGGACGCGATGCGACCCACAGTCGCGTGAGATCCTGCTGCCGGAGCTCCTGCCGCGGGTCCGTCTGCACCATCTCCCGCCCGCCGCGCTGGAGGACGCCAAGCAGCTGCTAACCGACGATGGACCTTGCATTAGCATTGTTAGCGAAGCACTCGCGCGCACTCACGAATCCACCGGGTTGTTTTCCGACGCTCGGCCTTCGACGACTTCCAGCTACATTTTCGTACACAAAACGGAGGAAAGCGCTGAGAATCGGTGTACATTCTGCTACGACGTCGGCGCTAACCGCTGGACGGAGTTGCCGCAGGACGCGGCGCACATTTTAGATCTACCCGGATCGGCTCTCGTCGGCTTCGCCGAGAAGCTCTTTGTCGTCGGCGGATGCCGCGGGAGTTGCCGTCGCGCGGTTCGCCTGCACATCGCCGCGCCGGAGCACGATGCTACGGATGAAGTCTGGTGCTACTGTCCTGTCGCGCGTAGCTACACGCCAGCTCTGCGTATGCACCACCCGCGCACCATGCACACATGCGTCGCCGCTATGCACCGCATCTACGCCATCGGTGGGAAAAACGTTTTAGACGTGGAATACTTTGATCCCGTTAGCAACATTTGGAAATCCGTTAGCCCGCTTCCAAAGGGGATCTACTTTCCCGAAGCGAGCGCGTGTGGAAGCGTTATCTACACTCTCGGATCTGAGGTGGAAATCTCCGAAGCCTTCAATCCGTCGTTGGACTGTTTCCTCCGCTACGACGCTGTCGCGGATCAGTGGTGCCAGCTAGTGGCGGAGTTCGGACAGTTCTTCCACGCCACGCTCGTCAAGTCCGTGTCCGTGAACGACACGCTGTTCCTCTGCGATCTGTCCACGTATAAAGTCTTCAGCTTCTGCGCGGACGCCTGCGCGTGGAAAGGTGAGGGGTCGTTCGAGTGCGCGGGGTTTAACGCCGGCGCTGTCGGCGTGCAGGATAAGATCTATGTCCTGGGCGGGGATTATTCGCCCGATGAGATCTCGGACGAGGTGCAGGTGTACGACAGCCGGCGCTCAGAGTGGCGGGAAGTGGCGCCGATGCCGCGAGCGTTAACCGAGTTTCACTGTCAGGTGATCAGATTCAATCGCTACAGAGACCCCTGGAGGACCGATCACGCCGAAGCCGTCGCTGACTAAACACACACACACACACACAAACACACACTTACTGACTCACACACACACACACACACACACACACACACTTACTGACTCTCTCACACACACACACACACACACACACACACACTTACTGACTCTCTCTCACACACACACACACACACACACACAAACACACACTTACTGACTCACACACACACACACACACACACACACACTTACTGACTCTCTCACACACACACACACACACACACACACTTACTGACTCTCTCTCACACACACACACACACACACACACAAACACACACTTACTGACTCACACACACACACACAATCACACACTTACTGACTCACACACACACACACACACACACTTACTGACTCTCTCACACACACACACACTTACTGACTCTCTCTCACACACACACACACACACACACACACACACAAACACACACTTACTGACTCACACACACACACACACACACACACACACACAAACACACACTTACTGACTCACACACACACACACACACACACACACACACACATAAAAAACACACAACTGCATTGCCAAAGAGTTGTTTATTAAAACTAATAAAACATAAATCAATTGCTATTCTGTCATTTTGAGATTTTTGTTCCTAAAACATCCAGACTAGTAAATCATGAATGACAGTAATCCATAATGACGTAATGAAAACATCTGTGCTGCTGTCCAGCTGTCACTCAAACCCCTTGCTCTTAAACCAGCCGGAGCGAAGCGGATTGGACCAGCAGTCAGTGACGTCACGGTGTTTAAGTGTGTGTGTGTGTGTGTGTGTGTGTGTGTGTGTGTGTTTCACAGAGGCGTTAGTCTCCAGTGTAAACCCATGACTCTCATCCCACTGTTCTGGAGAGATTTAACATGTTAACGTCACACTCCTTTCTGAGCATCGATCTGAGTTTAACCCCTAATTTCCACCAACTGCGGGACGGCGGCGGAGTCAATAGGTTTCCATTAAAGTCAATGTGTGTATTTTCACTGACTGCGGAACGGCTGCGTTCCGACTCCGGCGATCCGGAGCAGATCAGCAGAGCTTCTATTTTTGCCGGATGCCGGAGAGCTCTAGCCTAGAAATCTAGACGCACCCTAGCGTTAGCAAAATGTATTCTGCAGTCAGGGCAGTCTAGCAACTCTCCATAGACCTTCTAGCTGCAAAAACCTGAATTGGGTCAGGCCAATCACGTCGTGTATAGAGTAGGCGGGGGCGGGCTTAACATCTGACGACAGAGTTGCGACGGCTGCCACTTGAGAACAAAGAATGGCGGCTGCGGATGGAGAACAGCGTCTTTCCTATCGGCTTTGGCCCGTGACTCTGGAGGACTTGGAGTTCAGTTTTTCTTTAAGAGAAGAGCAAAGAACGGCACTTAAGTCATTCTTAAAAAAGGAAGAAGTGTTCGGAGTTTTGGCGACTGAATATGGAAAAAGTTTGGTTGGTTGTAGCGCTATCCTATTGCGTGCGGAGGGATTTTGAGAGACAGTCGTTTATCCCGGCCCTCGGATTGAGCCGCGTCTATGGAGAGTTGCCAGACTAAACATCTTGATGTAAGTCTGGCTTGCCAGGCTAGGAGAGCTCCGCAGCGCTACAGGGCAGAGTGCGCAGGACAGGAAGTCGAGCAAAAAACAGAACAAACCAAAACAAAATAAAAGATCCGTTTAATTTTCAAAATAAAATACACCGTGATCATGGCGGATCATATTTGGTGGAAAATATGATGATCATGGCGGAAAACTGTTCCTGGTTTGGTGGTTCTGTTTATCGAAACTACATATCGCGCGATCACACGTGAATTAGCGAGATCTCGTTGGTCCTCGGCCGCAGCCGTTCTGCAACAAATCCGGACCTGGTGGGTATTGAAGGACAGCGGAGCCGATCCGCAGCCGGTGGAAACCCGGGGTTAAGTCTTCACTCAATTAATCACTTAATAAGCTCATTAACTTTAACACTCTTGAGGCTGGAGCCAAATAAACTCCCAGGAGAGTTAATTTAACACTGGAGTTGTTGCTGTGCATGAAGCTTGATTCTGCCCACGGAATAAAATAAATAAAAAGGTAATTGTATAACTATATCTCACAATACTGACTTTTTCTTACAATCGCAAGTTTATAGCTCACAAAAGACTGGAAGGGGTAAAAGTCACAGTTACGGTTTTATATTTGAACTGTCCTCCATACGTTTGCAACGCGACCCTAAAGAGGCAGGTGTAATCAGTGGGCGGGGCATCTCGTTTTCGAGAACACGTCATTGGACAGACATTTGCATACACCCCTGAGTGCAGGATGACTCATCAATATTGTTTATTTTTTTCTGGAAGAGAAAGATAATGGTTTTTTAATGGGGGTTTTTTTTTTCTGTTAAAAGTTTTTTTTTTTTGTCGACCTTTTTGAATCAGATCCAAACTTATTCTGACGCATTCTAATATTTGGAAGAAAAAAAATGCAAAGGTCGAGACCAAGATTTGAATAACCCAGTTTATAGGCTATCTCACAATTTAAAAGTCTTTAAAGTCTTTGTGAGTTATAAAATTGCGAGTTTATATTCTGATTTTTCTTTCTCAGAATTGTGAGATATAGTTACAATTACCCTTTTTTTAAAACTTTCTAACGTGGTTTTACGTTTTTAATTGCCCAGTAAAACTACAGTAGATTCCCAGAAAACCTCACACGAGCCTCTGAAGTTTTACTGCCGGTAATAAAGACCCTGATGTGTTTGATTCACAGGATGTGGAGACGCCACACACACACACACACACACACACACACACACAGATGTGAGTTTGAACGCGCGTCTCTACGATGTTTAATCTTCATTCTCTGCTCATGATCGTGCTGCTGGTGTCCAGTCTGTCCAGAGCTACTGATGATGGTGATGAAGGTCTGACCGTACACCCGGTGTCTGACTCCGGCGCAGTGCGCTCGGTGTGTAAACCGGTTCCGAACACGATGGGCTTGTGTTCCGGGATCGGCTACGGAGAGATGCGGCTCCCGAACCTGCTGGGCCACGACACCGCGAGGGAAGCTCAGCAACAGTCCGCCTCCTGGATTCCTCTGCTCGGCAAACACTGTCACCGGGACACGCGGCGCTTCCTCTGCTCGCTCTTCGCGCCCGTGTGTTTACCGGAGGTCCCGGTCCCGGTGCGCCCGTGCCGGAGTCTCTGCGAGGCGGTGCGGGACGCGTGTCTGCCCGTCATGAGCGCCTTCGGGTTCCCGTGGCCGGAGATGTTCAACTGCAGCCGGTTTCCAGATGGACCGGAGCTCTGCGTTCCCGGAGAACGAGACGCGAACCGGGAAACTACAACCGGCGCGCCTAAAGGTTTGAACGGTTCACATCATTATTACACTTACAAAACAAGAATCAAACTCCAGCGGAATCACCAGGCTAACGTTTAAACCAACTAACTAAACAATCAAAACTAACTTTATCTGGACAATAACTTTATTATTCTAGAACAATCTATGTTACTTTAATTTCCTGTTATCACTGTAAAGCTGCTTTGAAACAATCTATATTGGTAAAAGCGCTATAAAGGAAGGTGACTTGACTTGACTAACGAAATTATATTCTAAGAACGTTTTGTTAACGTCCCCATGAAGTCATTAAAACGTTAATGTGTCGTTTTTAAGTGTTCTAAAAGCGTTCCATTGTATCTTTCTTCAAACATTATGGGAATGTTACTTTTGAATGTTCTCTGAACGTTCTAAAACAAGTAGTACATTTAATAAAATAAAAAAACTTTTTATATATACATAAAACAATATCTCTGAAAGAACTTTCTGGAAAAACGTTTGTTTAGAACCTTACCAGAACGTTTTGAGAACATTCTCTGAAACTCTTGTTGTTTATACTTTGCTTATCGTGCTGGGTTTTATCGTGCAAAAGAACTTTAGCTTGTGTAATTTTGCTGTAATAATAATTTATTAGAATACACAATAGCATGAGTCACACAAAAAAAACAAATACACATGAAAACAAGAACTTATTTTAGCATATTTTTTTATTTCTGCTTTTAAATAACTACAACCCACAGCTTCACAGTTAATGGTATGATTGATTCACACATGCAATCGCTCTCTCGTTATTCAAATAAATAAACAAACTCTTACTGTGCACATTTATCAGTATCAGAGTCAAACCCATAGTCAGAAAGTAGCGGATGAAAGTGCGCTGTGGGTATATAATACACTCGCCACAGCTGTGCACAAGCTGACCCGAGTTCGATATCCCCGTCAAACATCAAAGTTTGTTTAGCTTCGAGTTAAAATTTTGGTACAAAACAAAACCTTTAAATTTTTCAATTATTTGATGGGATCAGAATGGGATCAGATTTGCTACATCTGTGTCTCTTCTCTCTTTCCTCCAGGTTCTGTGATCTGTGAAGTTTGCAGTCCAGACTCAGCAGGAGAGCGAGAGATCCAGCAGAACTTCTGCAAGAGTCCGTTCGGTATGTAGACCGTTATAACCCATCCAGAATAACCCATCCAGTTATAACCCATCCAGAATAACCCATCCAGAATAACCCATCCAGTTATAACCCATCCAGTTATAACCCATCCAGAATAACCCGTCCAGAATAACCCATCCAGTTATAACCCATCCAGAATAACCCATCCAGTTATAACCCATCCAGAATAACCCATCCAGAATAACCCATCCAGTTATAACCCATCCAGAATAACCCATCCAGTTATAACCCATCCAGAATAACCCATCCAGAATAACCCATCCAGTTATAACCTGTCCAATTATAACCCATCCAGA
>JARPMJ010001013.1:100000-110000 GCA_033366665.1 Phoxinus dragarum | reverse complement strand
GCCTGTCTTTGTGTTTGCAGGTCAGAGGTGAAGATGGTTTCTCCTGCGATCGCTTTGGCTTTACTTCCTCTGTTAATCACGCTGATCATCCGATACCGTTACTTCTTCGTGCTGCTGTACCGGGCCGTACTGATCCGCTGGGTGCGCGACTGCTTATCGGGCCTCAGCCGCGAGGAACGGGCCTTCCAGTACATACTGACCCACGCCACGCCGGGAGACTCCCAGAGCATCCTGGACACCTTTGACCAGTGGTGCAGCAAAGTGGAGTTCATCAGCAACATCGGGCCCAAGAAAGGTACACACACACACACACACACACACACACAACGAACGTCAACTTCATCTGGGCTCTGGTTTGGTATCAACATGGCTTATGCTGTGACGGCTCTTCCTGCTGACATTTTATCAAACTTTTATAAAGCAGCAAATAAAGTGTGGGATAGAAGTAGGCAGAAGGGGCTGCAGTGTGCGTTCGAAGGCTATATTCAAGACATACGGTGAAACGCAACAACAAGATCCAAATAGAGGCAAAAGCATAACGGTCACAGTCAAAACATGAACCACCGCATCATATCCTGATGGAGACGGAGACTGGGACTCACAATATCAATATCAAATATAGCTGCAAGCAGCAATCACCGGGGCCAAGCGCAAGCAAGACGACAAGACATGCCAAAGTGGCTGGGAGTGTGAGACCCACTGCAGCAAGGAGCAATTGAAGACATTTAAAGATGAATTTTGGCACAATGGTTGATACATTAACTAAAAATATGATTATCACTTTCGACCAATAGGTGGCGCAGTTACGAAACTGATGTGATGTGGTCAGAGTGAAGTGACAATGACACTTACAAAGTTTGGTGTCAATATGTGAAGGCATTGCAGATATAAAGCCTGAATAGTCATTTTTGCATCATGCCTCAACTTTGCCACTGCGGTATACGAAAACGGTTTCGTCTATCGACACGAAATCCATAACTTTTACTCGGCACGGTCTGGAGATGACACGATCCGATTTTGGTGAAAATCGGACGTTCGTTCTAGGAGGAGTTCGAAAAAGTAGGTTTTAAAAGAAAATAAAGATGGCGGACAGGAAGTTTGACTGACTATGGCAAAATTGGTATCTATGATTTCAGCATAACCCAAGGAATCTATTGAGATCAGTGTCATTACTATAGGCAAATTTATTCAAAAGTTATTAGCATTTTTGGAAATTTCATTATAACTTTTGACCAAAAGGTGGCGCTGTCTCATAATCTTTTGAGTACCTTTAGGGCTTTGTACTGATGACCCATACTGAGTTTCGTAACGATACGTTCATGCGTTCATAAAATACAGCATTTTAGCACATAATTCAAAATGGCCGACAGCCAAAATGGCCGATATGGGAAAATTGGATATCAGTCGACTCAGTATGACGCCCTGAATCTAACGAGACCACTTTTGTGATTTTTGGACAAACCGTTCAGAAGTTATAAGCAAAAACATAAATTCTTCATATCTCCGGACCAGTAGGTGGCGCTGTGCCGAAACGCAGCATGTAGCCTCAGGTCATGCTTGTGATGACATGTACCAAATTTGGTCTGAATCCGATAAAGCGTTGTGGAGATACGGCCTTACGTCTGTTTTCGCAAGCGCTACGTAAAATTTATTTGCGCGGTATTCGAGAACGGTAATTCGAATCAACTTGAATTCCATAACTTTTGGTCGTCAAGGTCTGGAGATGATCTGGTTCATTTTTCGTGAAATTCGGAGCAACGGTCTAGGAGGAGTTCGAAAAAGTAGGTTTTTCGGAAAATTCAAAATGGCGGGAAAACTATTATGACGGAAAATGACGTCATAGGGTGCAGTCGAATCGTCATGAGCTCAGGAATCAGAGGAAAAAAGAATTTTGTTTCTAGCCCGTGTGGTTCAAAAGTTATTAGCATACAATTTCTGAAACTTTGGACAGGTGGTGGCGCTAGAGGGAATGAGTTAGAAACACCAAAATTGGTGTATTTGATGTTGGGAATGTCCTCTATCAGAATGTCAAACCAAAACAACTTTCCCGCATACGCTTCTATGGGCTGCCATAGACGCCCAGTCGGAAGAAGAAGAATAAGAACGGGAACAGATACAATAGGTGCCCGCACCTTCAGTGCTTGGCCCCTAAATATAACTGTTCATGCAGAGCTGGGTCTCTATTCACTTCTATAATCGTTATTACAAAGCAAACGGACTACGCGAGTATAAAGCTGTATTTATTAGCAGCGTGTGCTAGCGTATCAACAATTAGCGTAGAGAACTGAAATCATAACATAAAACTGTCTAACTAGTGTAACTTCACAGTAAGGTTAAAAGCTAAATGTATCTTAGAGACAAAAGTGTGTTGTTGATCTTGAGGGGTTTCGCTGACTGAGGACGTCCACACAGTTTAATCCAAACACGACACTTGTCAGGATTTGACCGGTTTTGGGAAGGGAAAAAACGGACCCCCCCTCCAACCTCTCTGGGAAACACGTATCTGTGTTACAAACGCCCCAGACACAACGGTTAACCGTATTTCTGATAAAACTACGACGGTAATAGCCTGCCGAGACCAAACATATGAGACGCCTGTGTTAAAGTCAATGGAGCGCTGTGAAGAAGTGTCGGACCCTCTGTGGAGCTCGTTCTTGGCTGCGTTGTGATTGGTCAATCTACATTCTAGGGCGTGGCTTAGCCAAAGGCGAATTGATTAGCTGTCACGCTCCCTTGCTGTGTTCTGATTGGCTGTCACGCTCCCTTGCTGTGTTCTGATTGGCTGTGCAGGTAAGATCCTGGACCGGCTGCTGCAGGAACACTGCCCGATCACTGTTCTGGAGCTGGGCACTCACTGCGGTTACAGCACGGTTCGCATCGCCCGCTCGCTGCCCATCGGCGCCCGCATCTACTCCGTGGAGATGGACGAGCGGAACGCTGCCGTGGCCGAGAAAATCATTCGACTGGCGGGTTTTGATGAAGACATGGTGAGTTTTCTGCGTTCATTTCTCTTTCTTAAAGGTGCAGTCTGTAAGATTGACAGCTAGTGGTAGAAATAGGCACTGCAGTCCAAATTCAAAATATCAGAGATCGTTGTTTTCCCGCCTCCTCAGATTCGACGCTCACACGTTGCCAGTTTGAGGACAACAGGAACAAGCGCAATTGACAATGAAAATGTACAAATTGGCAACTGCAGTATCACAGATCAAAACAAAAACACACATTTCAAAGCAGGGCTGTAAAAGTGTTTTTCAGAGAAACGAGTGTGTGAACTCAGCATTTTTCCTCAATATCTGCAAACATATTATGGTATTTGTATGCCTTAGTAGAGTGAAAAAGCTACACACAGCACCTTTAACTTGATTTGTGAAGCAGAATTTAACACAACAACAGTTGACTGATATACATTATTGGATGAAAGTTTAGAAAAATTCCGATTTTTAAAATTGTTTTGGAATTGTTTACACACCAAGGCTGTATTTATTTGATTCAAAATACAGTAATATTGTGAAATATTATTGCATGAGACTTTTTTTTTTTTCTTTTTTGTTTTCTATTTCAATATATTTTTGAATAGATTATGAATAAATTACATTTATTTATTCCTGTGATTACTTTTTTTTTTTAAATCAGCAAGGATTCATTAAATTGATGTTCATTAAAGTGGCATTTATAATGTTACAAAAGATTCTATTTCAAATAAATGCTGTTCATTTGAACTTTCTTTCCATCAAAGAATCCTGAAAAATAAAATGTATCACAGTTTCCACAAAAAAATATTAAGTTTTCAACACTGATAATAATCATAAATGTGTCTTGAGCATCAGATCATCATATTATCCTGATTTCTGGAGGATCATGTGACACTGAAGACTTCAGTGTCACATGATATATATATATATATATTAGGGATGGGCAACGATTAATCGCATCAAAAAATAAAAGTTTGTGTTTAAATAATATATGTGTGTGTACTGTGTATAATTATTATGTATATATACACACATTCATGTATATATTTAAGAAATATTTGCATTTATATACTGTATATACATTTACATCATTTATATTATATATAAATGTAAACCAATTTTTCTTAAATGTATACATGATTGTGTGTGTGTTTTAATATATATAAATAATTATACACAGTACACACACATATATTATGTAAACACAAACTTTTATTTTGGATGAGATTAATCGCGATTAATCTTTTGACAGCCCTAGATAAATCGCGATTAATCGCCGCCCATCCCTGAAATATATTAAAATAATATAATTTCCTTGTTTTTCTAAACTATTTTTGATCAAATAAATGCAGTCTTGTTGAGCATGAGACTTTAAAAAAAAAATATTGAACATTTTTTTATATTTAATTAGTGTGTGTGTATATATATATATTAAAACATGGTGTTAAAATACAACATTGCATTCATTCAGACAAGTCAAGTCAGCTTGCTTTGACATTTTGTGAAACCAGGCTTAACAATAGTAGCTTATTATGGCCCAAAAGCATCCCTGACATGATCTCTCTGTCGCCGGTCTTCTCAGGTGGAGCAGATCGTGCGGCCGTCGGATGAGGTGATCCCGCGCTTGCGTGAGGACTTCGGCGTGGAGCGCCTGGACTTCGTGTTCATGGACCACTGGAAGCGCTGTTACCTGCCGGACCTGCGCCTGCTGGAGGACAGTGGGCTTCTGGGAGAGGGGTCCATCATCCTGGCGGATAACGTCATCTTCCCCGGAGCGCCCAACTTCCTCCGGCACGCGCGCCGCTGCGGCCTGTACGAGGTCAGAGTTCACCGCGCCACGCTCGAGTACATCCGGGGCATCCGGGACGGCATGGCGGAGCTCACCTTCCTCGGGGTCAAGTGAAGCTTTCGACATAACAACGCCGTGTTTCTCACCGCGAGGAACGTGTGTGAGGAGATTATGAACGGCCAAAGGTTTCATCCAGTCACTTGTGAACTTTAACATTTTTATTTATTTTTAATTTTTCCCCCATTTAAAAAAAAAAGTTTAAAAAAATCTTCATTTCTTTCTTTTTACATTTAATTATTATAATTTGTTTTTCATTTATTTATTTTGTTGTTGTTATTATTATTATTTTTCCTTTTTTCACATCCGTGCCGCATGGCTGAACTGGCCTTCCTCGGGGTCAAGTAAAACATTCCCGTGTTTCTCACCGTGAGGAACGTGTGTGAGGAGATTATAAACAGTCAAAGGTTTCATTCAGTCACTTGTGAACTTTAACATTTTTATTTATTTATTCATTTTTTAAATTTAATTACTTTTTTTTTTTTTCTTCGTTTATTTATTTATTTTGTTATTATTTTTCCCTCTGTCTTGTAGCATGCTGTCCAACACTGTGTTTGGATCCTTTATTGGTCTTGGCTGATCATGTGATCTATGGAACCATGTGACTTCATAAATCAAGATGGCTCCTGCACTATTGTAAGCTTGGCATTGAGAAGGCCACATGTGACCAGAACGTTTGCCACTTTTTTCAGTAAAATCATTTGATTTGATCTCGCTCTTTGAGTCTCTTGTGTTTGGTGGAGTGTGCCGACTCTCTTGAAGTTTCTGTAATTGGATTTTCTTTTATCTACGCACCTCAAATGGACACATTTTAAGGCGTGGTGAGTCCCTAGCTACTCTTCATTCATGCATATATAGCATGAAATGAAATTCACTCTTGTTTTTTAATATTGATCTTATTTTGAACAATTCATCCATGCACATTTCTTTTTATAAAAATGTTTTTACCTTGTAATGTTTAATCAAAATGTCATAACTGGATCTTCCAGTGAAGCGTCAGTCTTGACATGCAGGATTAACCAATCATTCAGTGTGCTTAAGCTCCGCCCCTGAAAGATATTTAGAGCCACGCCCACATCTCAACAGCCAATCAATAACTGATGCACAGAATAAAGCCCCGCCCTACATTTAATCTTTTTCAACACTCTGAAATATGTCACAATAGCAACTTTAATAATTTAATTACTGTATTTAAACATTTATGTATCAACTTTTTGGATTATATATCAATGTCTATAAAATAATAATATATTTAGCATTATTATAGAATAATTTTATATAAAAATATAACTATATTATTAAATAAATATTAAACAAAGGAATATTTTGGTTGCAACATTTCACTGTAAAATAAATATTTAAGAAAAATCATATAATATAATGTAAAATTTATTCATAATTCTATTTTCAAACTTTATTTTGGTGGAAAACTCGCTTTGTAAAAGAACACAGTGATGGGGTTTTCTCTGAATTATGCAGCACATATTTATTTAAGATTTAAAATATCAAATATAATTTATTTAAGATTTAATTAAGCGCATTAAGCCATATCGTAAATTAAAGTTGCTATGAAATGGAAATTTACCTTATCTATTTTCTAATCAAAAAGTCATAACTGGATCCAATTAAAAATGTTAATGACCTTAAAGTGCCCTATATTAAGACCTTGTATAAGCACATCATAAAACAAATATTGAGATTCTCGTGTCCTTCTAAACCGGTATGGCTAATATTTCCATATGAAAAGGCACTGGTATCAAAAACATTTGTGTGTGTGTGACATCTCTTTGTGCATCATATTTACATTACACAAATGCAAATGATATTTGAGAGCAGAGATCACAGGTTTAGAGCAACATGACGGTGAATAAATTATGACAAAATTCGAGCCTTCACGTCTTGAATGATAAAAAAAAAAGCCGAACTAAGATGGTTCGGTAACACGTTACAATAAGGTTCATTAGTTATTGTATTAACTAACCATAAGCAATACATGTGTTACAGTATATTTCTTAATATTAGTTATTAAAAAAAGCTGTTCATGTTAGTTCACAGTGTATTAACTAATGTTAACAAATGCAACCTTTGATTTTAATAATGTATCAGTAAACGTTGAAATTAATATGAACTAAGATTAATAAATGCTGTAGAAGTATTGTTCATTCTTAGTTCATGTTAACTAATGAACCTTATTGTAAAGTGTTAGCGATACTTCTATTAAAACGGGATGGGAAGTTAACAAATCAACCATTTGTACAAGATGAACAATTGACTACAAATTTATTTACAACCACAAAGAAATATGATACAAAGAGCAGGATAAAGCCGTCAGCGTTTCTGAGCTGTAAATGCGGTGTGACTCACGAGCTCCTGGATCCTGACACTCGTCTGCATCACATGCAGGAATGCCCAGTAACTCAATAACTTTATGGATGACCAGAGAGTCACTGAACACTTTCTGCAAGCCTGAAAAGTGACAAAAGTTCATGTTGCGACAAGTGCTGATTTTATGAGAAATACAAACACTGCAAAAAATGCTTTTCTTACTCTGTATTTTTGTCTTGTTTTCTGTACAAATATAAAAAAATTCTTAAATCAAGATGCATTTACTAGATTAGTAAAATGCCATAAGATGATATGTCCTGTTTTCCCCGGGGGAATTCATAAAAATTAATTGAGTTGATGCTTAAAAAAAAGGAAAAATGATCTGCCAATGGGGTAAGAAAACTTATCTAATCTTAATTTAAACAGAAACAAGATTATTTTTCTTACGCCATTGGCAGATAATTTAGCTTGTTTTAAACAAAAACTCACTTAATTTTGATTATTACTGTTTTTTTACCCAGAAAACAAGACTTAATATCTTATGTAATTTTACTACTTTAGTAAATGCATCTTGATTTAAGAAATGTTTGATATTTGGACTGGAAACAAGACAAAAATACTGAGTAAGAAAAGCATTTTTTTGCAGTGAAGTGGCTCTTTAGTAACACTGAACACTTGAGCTGACGGTCTTGTGTGTGTGTGTGTGTGTGTGTGTGTGTGTGTGTGACACGTATAAATAACAGTCATTTGAGTATTCCAGCTGCACACGGACACTTCTTTCCATCACGGGCTCCAGTTTATCGTCTGATTGATTGATCTGGTCTAGATCATCCACTGGTCCTGGTCTTGATCGGCTCCTTCCATGTCGACCTATCAGTGAGCGACACTCACGTCATTCACCTAAAATCAAAACTCAGATCTCTTCAAAACTGAACTTCGCTAGAATCAACGTTTGTCAGGTGAACAGCAGTCAGGATGACACTGCAAAAAATGCTTTTCTTACTCAGTATTTTAGTCGTTTCCAGTCCAAATATCTAAAAATGCTTAAACCAAGAAGCGTTTACTAGAGAAGTAAAATGACATAAGAAATTCTATTTTGTTTTAAGATAAAAAGAAAGTAATTTAAGTAATTTTTGCTTAAAACAAGCTAAATTATCTGCCAATGGGGTAAGAAAAAAATCTTAATTCAAATGGAAACCAATATTTTTTTGCTTACCCCATTGGCAGATAATTTTGCTTGTTTTAAGCAAAAATTACTTAAATTACTTTCTTTTTATCTTAAAACAAAATAGAATTTCTTATGTCATTTTACTTCTCTAGTAAACGCTTCTTGATTTAATAATTTTTAGATATTTGGACTGGAAACAAAACAAAAATACTAATTAAGAAAGTATTTTTTGCAGTGTATTTTTGTTGTTTCCAGTCCAAATATCTAAAAATTCTTAAATCAAGATGGATTTACTTGAGTAGTAAAATGCTATTAGATATTATGCCTTGTTTTCTGGGAGTAATTTAAGTAATTTTTGCTTAAAAAAGCAAAATTATCTGCCAATGGATGGGGTAAGAAAAATTATCTTAATTCAAACAGAAACAAGATTTTTTTTTCTTACCCCATTGGCAGATCATATTTCTTGTTTTAAGTAGAAACTCACTTAATTTTGAAACTCACTTTCATTTCCCCAGAAACAAGACATGATATATTATGGCATTTTACTAATCTAGTAAATGCTTCTTGATTTAAGAATTTTTAGATATTTGGACTGGAAACAAGAGTAAGAAAAGCATTTTTTGCAGTGAAGGCAAGACCCTACAGGTTAATATTGAACTAATATATATCACCGTACTTCGCCAGATGCTAAACACATTAAGATCATTGTTTTGTATTACAAATTTTCTGAAATGTTTTTATATGCAAATTAGGCGTTTTCTAATTAAATATGAATGGATTTGTGTACATTTCCAGAATATTAATCTGAACATTGGATAAAGCCCGGTTCAAAATTCTTGTTTGATTTAGTTTTCATGTTAGAGTTAAAGGTTTTTTACCGAGGGGATTCTTGATATCTCTTTTTATCACTGCATAAATCAGAAAATGTCCTCAACAGACAGGAAAAATACATTTTTACCATGTTTTTAAGAATAAAATGTTATAAAAATCAGGTGAATGATGTTATGAACAAATCCCTCAGTAAAATCCTTCAGAATATAGATATGAATAATACTGTAAGTTTTGGTGTATGTAAGTGCTGCTGAAGTGGAGGACAAAACTCTTTTTTAAAGATATGTATTGAGACTGAAATCTACAGATGCAATAAAATAAACTGTAAAATGTGTATTTTGGGTGTTTTCTTTCCACTGGTCACATGTTATTAAGTAAAGTAGAGCTCAAGACTGAGCAGGGCATGGAAAACACAGGTAGTGTCTCACCTAAAAACATCCCTTTACATATTTTATATTTATTTTAAATATAATAATGGCATATATTACGTATTTAAATGCCATAAATATTTTCAAATCTATCATTATTTGACATTATTACTGTAACCTTTATCACACAAATCAGAATTAATCATTATATATACATTATATTCACTACAATGTAAAAATTATTGTTGGTTTAACTTAAACAAATTAAGTTGCCTTAAATTTAAGTTCATTGAAATACAAATTTTTGAGTTAATACAATGTAGGAGATTGGTTTAATCAACCGAAAATCCAAATATTATGTTATCTTAGTTCATTTTAAAAAGAAAAAAATTGTGATAAATCATGTGAATAATTTTTTTAAACTCTGATTGTGCGTGCGTGTATCTCTTGACCTCATTAATTTCTCCATCGTCAGGAAACTCGTTGTAGA
>JARPMJ010001013.1:70000-85000 GCA_033366665.1 Phoxinus dragarum | reverse complement strand
CTAAGTAGATTATACGAAAACGTACAAATGAGATTTTCTTATTCGTATGAATTCGTACAAAAAAAACCGTAAAATAAGCATGAAGTCTCACCACTAACCTAACCGTCTTTGGGACAAAAGCAGATTATACGAAATCTTACGAATGAGATTGGCTAATTCATATGAATTTGTACGATGTGATTACTATGAAAATGTACGAGCTTTCAGAAAACACATAAGCATGAAGGTGCACCACTAAACCGAACCGTCTTTGGGGGCGAAAGCAGATCGTATGAAAACATGTGAATTCGTACAATGTGATTTGAATGGAAACCCAGACAGCAACATAGTTTCGCAGAACACAAAATCCAGGGGGAGGAGTTGGATCCAGATCCAACTCCTCCCACCTTACATATACCTAAACCTACCAATCTCCACCCCTTAGATCTGGATCCAACTCCGCCCCCTGGATCTCGTGTACTGCAGTGAGGTGCTATTGAGATATCGGCCGGGTGCGATATTTTTTCCCCCCAGGATGGTAGGGGAAGGTACCGCCTTTTTCGCCTCTGATTGGCTAGTAGGGCTCTCCTCTGATTGGTTATTTGATTTGGCCGCGAAACGTCATCTAACCCGACCCCTAAACCTACCCATCACACTCTTTTAGTGTCTTTTAGTCCCGTATAGTCAACCCTGATTGGTCTTCTTAACCCCAGTGACGGGTAGGTTTAGGGGGCGGGGTTAGGGGTAGGCCATCATATGGTTGGTCTTAACCCCAGTGACGGGTAGGTTTAGGGGCGGGGTTATGGGTAGGCCATCGTATCATTGGTCTTAACCCCAGTGACGGGTAGGTTTAGGGGCGGGGGTTAGGCGTAGGCCATCGTATGATTGGTCTTAACCCCAGTGACGGGTAGGTTTAGGGGGCGGGGTTAGGGGTAGGCCATCGTGTGATTGGTCTTAACCCCAGTGACGGGTAGGTTTAGGGGCGGGGTTATGGGTAGGCCATCGTATGATTGGTCTTAACCCCAGTGACGGGTAGGTTTAGGGGCGGGGTTATGGGTAGGCCATCGTATGATTGGTCTTAACCCCAGTGACGGGTAGGTTTAGGGGCGGGGTTAGGCGTAGGCCATCGTATGATTGGTCTTAACCCCAGTGACGGGTAGGTTTAGGGGCGGGGTTAGGCGTAGGCCATCGTATGATTGGTCTTAACCCCAGTGACGGGTAGGTTTAGGGGCGGGGTTAGGCGTAGGCCATCGTATGATTGGTCTTAACCCCAGTGACGGGTAGGTTTAGGGGCGGGGTTAGGCGTAGGCCATCGTGTGATTGGTCTTAACCCCAGTGACGGGTAGGTTTAGGGGCGGGGTTAGGGGTAGGCCATCGTATGATTGATCTTAACCCCAGTGACGGGTAGGTTTAGGGGCGGGGTTATGGGTAGGCCATCGTATGATTGGTCTTAACCCCAGTGACGGGTAGGTTTAGGGGCGGGGTTATGGGTAGGCCATCGTATGATTGGTCTTAACCCCAGTGACGGGTAGGTTTAGGGGCGGGGTTAGGCGTAGGCCATCGTATGATTGGTCTTAACCCCAGTGACGGGTAGGTTTAGGGGGCGGGGTTAGGCGTAGGCCATCGTGTGATTGGTCTTAACCCCAGTGACGGGTAGGTTTAGGGGCAGGGTTAGGGGTAGGCCATCGTATGATTGATCTTAACCCCAGTGACGGGTAGGTTTAGGGGCGGGGTTAGGGGTAGGCCATCGTATGATTGGTCTTAACCCCAGTGACGGGTAGGTTTAGGGGCGGGGTTAGGCGTAGGCCATCGTGTGATTGGTCTTAACCCCAGTGACGGGTAGGTTTAGGGGCAGGGTTAGGGGTAGGCCATCGTATGATTGATCTTAACCCCAGTGACGGGTAGGTTTAGGGGCGGGGTTAGGCGTAGGCCATCGTGTGATTGGTCTTAACCCCAGTGACGGGTAGGTTTAGTGGCGGGGTTAGGGGTAGGCAATCGTATGATTGGTCTTAACCCCAGTTACGGGTAGGTTTAGGGGCGGGGTTAGGGGTAGGCCATCGTGTGGTCCTGATAACCGTATAGTACCCTCTCTCTCACACACACACACACACACACACACACACACACTAACCAATCGGAGGAGAGCCAGTCTAGCCAATCAGAGGCGAAAAAGGCGGTACCTTCCCCTACCATCTTGGGAAAAAAATATTGCGTGCCGGATCTGGGCCAAATCTATGGTGATGTCTGGGAATGTACGAGTTTTTGAAAAACACGTAAGGATGAAGGTGCACCACCAAAAAACGTCAGTTGGGCGCAAGCTGATCGTATGAAAACATAAGAATGAGATTGTATGAATTCGTAGGCTACAATGTTAAACGTACGAAAACGTACGATTTTTAAAAACATGAAGGTTCACCTCTAATATAACCGTCTTTGGGGCGAAAGCATCTCGCATGACGACAGACGAATGAGATTGGCTAATTCTATGAATTTGTACAATGTGATTTGAATGTACGAATTTTCGAAAAACACGCAAGGATGAAGGTACACCACCAAAATCCGTGAGTTGTACGAAAACATACTAAGGAGATTGGCAGATTCATCTTAATTCGTACAATTTTATTTGTATGTTTCTGTACAATCTGCTTTTGTCCCAAAGACGGTTGATGTGAAACTTCATGCTTGCACGTTTTTTAAAAATCTTACGTTTTTGTACAAATAACATTGGCTAATTCATACGTATTTGTACGATTTTTAAAAATGCGTAAGAATGAAATCTAACCGCCTTTGTGACGAAAGCACATCGTATGATGAAAACAACTGAGATTGGCTAATTCGTATGAATTCGCACGACGTGATTTCTATGAAAAATTCAGAGAGTCCAGAATCTGAATCCACAACGCTGATGCATTTCAAGGAAATATATGTTATTTCCTCTCTATTCAATTCAAATTCAGGTCATGTGCAGCTCTGTGGTTTCCACCAGAACACTGCGTTCATTAACCGCCGGTTTTCATGACTTTGTGGTTCGTGTCAGGGATCCTCTTATCATCGTTTGGCTGAGTTGATTCTTTGGAGGTGAAAAAAGTTATTGATGTTATAAACGTTCTCACTCAGAACTTTGCCTAAGGTTCAGGCAACGTTATAAACAAACGTTCTTCCAGTAACGTTAAAAGACCTTTCCTTCAAAGTTATCTGGTTTTTAAAGAATTAAAATTTCCTGATAATTTACTCTCCCTCACGTCATCCAAGATGTTCATGTCTTTCTTTCTTCAGTGGAGAAGAAATGAAGGTTTTTGAGCAACACACTCCAGGATGTTCTCCATATAGTGACTTCAATGGTCCAGCGGGTCGAAGGTCCAGATGTGAGTTTCAGTGCAACGATCCCAGCCGAGGAATAAGAGTCTCATCTAGACACACCTGCGGCCATTTTATAACAAAATAAATATACTTTTAACCACAGATGCTCATCTTGCACGTTCAAGACTTCACGCATTATGTAACCCTAACCCTACAAATTGTATTTTTTTTTTTCCATCTCGAACTTTAAAATCGTCCGACATCAATGTTATTTTTTATAAATTTTTTGTAAAAGGCGTTGGACTCAGTCTTTGCATGTTGTCTTTGTAAACAATATTGGTTCCTCCCCCTACGTCACATGTGACCTTTCAACGTGATTACGTGTGTCTCACACAGCTCGTGCAAGATGAGAATCTGTGGTTAAAAGTATATAAATGTTTATTTTGTTATAAAATGGCGGCTGGTTTGTCTAGATGAGACTCTTATTCCTCGGCTGGGATCGTGTCGAGACTGAAACTCACATCTGGACCTTCGACTCGCTGGACCATTGAAGTCACTATATGGAGAACATCCTGGAGTGTGTTCCTCACAAACCTTCACACTGAAGAAAGAAAGACATCTTGGATGACGTGGAGGAGAGTAAACTATCAGGAGATTTTAATTCTAAAGTGAACTAATCCTTTAATAATGTCCTCAAAACATTAGCACAAAACCCTTATTTATGCATCGTTTACGCCACATTTTTCTGAAAGGTTTTAGTTGGACGTTCATCGTTTTTTAAATGTTACTACTTGTTTCAGAACGAACATTCAAAAGTAACATTCCCATAATATTTGCAGAATGAGAAAACGGAATGTTTGCCTAATGATTGCATAACCAAGAACAAAAATGTTTTTTAAAGTATTTAAAAAAATGGACATTCAGAAATAATGGGAACATTAGCAAAACATTCTTAGAAAAGATTGTCGTCAGCTGTGTAGAAGTTGGGAATTAAAGCCGTATATGAGGTGCATGTCTAGCTCGTGTTCTCCTCCGGAGCCTGTTGACTGTTGATGGTTTTGAAACGCAGGCGGTGAACTCGAGACGGTGTTTACACGTCAGAACACGCTCACATTTCACCAGAGGGCTCGAGATGTTCCTCACACACACACAGAGAGATCCATGCTGGGATACTCAAGCCAGAACAAGTTTCTCTGTGTGTGTGTGTGTGTGTGTGTGTGTGTGTGTGTGTGTGTGGGCTGGCACAACAGATGAACTATTTTAAGCAGTTGTTGGTGCATCTCTCGTGCCAGCTGTGAAAAACTGAATGAGGTTCTTTTCTCCAAGACTTATTTACTACTTGGATGAAGGGATTTCCGGTGTTGTCGTTTCTTGGCTTTCCTCTTATCTCCCTGATAGACAGTTCAGGGTTCGTACTTGACTTTTTGAAATGTAAGTGCTGGAAAACCATTGAAAAAAGCCATATTTATAAATAAGGTACTTGAATTATTGAAATATCGATAATACAATCTTTTCACACAGAGTGAACACTGCAGCCCGTCTGGTATAGATATAGAGCCACTTCGCATGTCTATGAGTGTGATATTGCTCATAAATATCCAAGAATATGATACATCTTTAATTTTTCAGGTCAATCATATATTCAAGGGAGAAAAAGTCAGTTTGAATAAGGAAGGTGATATCTTTGTCATAGTGTCTTTCAATGGTTAAAGTTTTCACTTTATTTACTACCACTTTGTTTTATTTTTGTTTATCTATTTACCTTTTTTTAGAATTTGAAAAATAATATATTGTTTTTTTGATAAGTGAGATCTCTGATTGTAGTCCTTGAAAACCAAAAAAGTAGTGTTTGAAAACTCCTGGAATTTCATTTTACAGTGTCTGTACGAACCCTGACAGTTTTACATTTCAATAGAGGATTTGTGATCTCCTACCAAGGAAGCAAGGTGTGCCTCAGGGTTCGGTTTTGGGTCCGTTATCATTCCTCATCTATCTACATACTATTTATAGGTCAGATTTTGCATAAAAATGGTTTTAAATGTCATTTCTACTCTGAATACATCCAAATCCATACAATCTGTAAGCCTGCTCTATCCACTCAACATTTATACTTGTGTGAATGAAATAAAAAGGTAGTCCAACATAGGGAATGGTTATTCAACATTTTCTTATCAGGTCAATAAAAATAATATTAAAAATGATCATATATCGGCCGATACTGATATGGTGGCAGATATATGGTGCGTACCATATATCTGCCACCATATCGGTATCGGCCGATATATGATCATTTTAATATTATTTTTATTGACCTGATAAGAAAATGTGCCCGATACATTAAAGCCGATAAATAATGTATTATTTCCTTCAGCTGAGACGCTTTAGACGCGCACTTGTTCAACATGATGGTTTTGAATTGCTTGAAATATGATTGGAATCATTTCAAAAAAGGTAAATACAGTGAAGTCTGTCATATCGGCTACCTAACATCATAATGAGAACATTATAATGGTGTGTTTGGGATGTGGGGTTTAATGGTGAGACTTTTGTTTTTGTAATCAGGCTCTCAAAAATTATATAAAAAATTTGGATTTAGATTTATCTGCCAATATATCGGCTATCGGCTTTCAAAATATAAAGAGTTATCGGTATCGGCCAAAATGTTCACATCGGTGCATCTCTAATTGCTGGATCTCCTTCACTTCCAGCATTAGTCACCTGTGAGCTATTACTGTCATCATACCATCTTCAGGTTTGAGGAATGGTTCATGCCTGAAGCACAAACGCCGGATCACTGTCAGCGCTAGTTCTAGTGAGGATTGGGTTAAACTGCACTATCATCACCATCACTGTCATTATGAGACACAAGTGATGTTTTCACAGGAAATGAGGGCGTTATTTGGAACATCCTTATTTTTTCTTTCATGTTTGTTTTTGGAAAGTGTGTGTTTCTCATCGGACATATTCAGCCTGATCGTACCCAGTGCTATTTGAGATACCATTAGTTTTATTAATATTTTGAATTTGTTTTTATTTTATTTTTATTTAATGCAATTGTGTTTTTGCAATTATTATCAGCTTTTTTAAATATTTTTTTAGTTTTTATACATTTTTATTCAGTTTTAGTTATTTTAGCATATCATGTTAAACCAAGTGAGAAATGTTGCCTTGGACTATGTAAAATTAAGTAAAAACATTTCAGGTGGCATTTATTTTATTTCAAAGTTAAATATATAGGCCTGTCAAGGTCATGGATTTTGTGCTGATGATTAAAACAGATTGAATGTAATTTAAAGCGGAGTTGTGTGTAGTCTGAGGAGGAGCAGAGTGTGTGTATAGTCTGAGGAGGAGCGGAGTGTGTGTAGTCTGAGGAGTGTGTGTAGTCTGAGGAGTGTGTGTAGTCTGAGGAGGAGCGGAGTGTGTGTAGTCTGAGGAGGAGCGGAGTGTGTGTAGTCTGAGGAGGAGCGGAGTGTGTGTAGTCTGAGGAGGAGCGGAGTGTGTGTAGTCTGAGGAGGAGCGGAGTCTGATGAGTGTGTGTAGTCTGAGGAGTGTGTGTAGTCTGAGGAGGAGCGGAGTGTGTGTAGTCTGAGGAGGAGCGGAGTGTGTGTAGTCTGAGGAGTGTGTGTAGTCTGAGGTGGAGCGGAGTGTGTGTAGTCTGAGGAGGAGCGGAGTGTGTGTAGTCTGAGGAGAAGCGGAGTGTGTGTAGTCTGAGGAGTGTGTGTAGTCTGAGGTGGAGCGGAGTGTGTGTAGTCTGAGGAGGAGCGGAGTGTGTGTAGTCTGAGGAGGAGCGGAGTGTGTGTAGTCTGAGGAGAAGCGGAGTGTGTGTAGTCTGAGGAGGAGCGGAGTGTGTGTAGTCTGAGGAGGAGCGGAGTGTGTGTAGTCTGAGGAGTGTGTGTAGTCTGAGGAGTGTGTGTAGTCTGAGGAGTGTGTGTAGTCTGAGGAGTGTGTGTAGTCTGAGGAGTGTGTGTAGTCTGAGGAGTGTGTGTAGTCTGAGGAGTGTGTGTAGTCTGAGGAGTGTGTGTAGTCTGAGGAGTGTGCGGAGTCTGAGGAGGAGCGGAGTCTGAGGAGGAGCGGAGTGTGTGTAGTCTGAGGAGGAGCGGAGTGTGTGTAGTCTGAGGAGGAGCGGAGTGTGTGTAGTCTGAGGAGGAGCGGAGTCTGATGAGTGTGTGTAGTCTGAGGAGTGTGTGTAGTCTGAGGAGGAGCGGAGTGTGTGTAGTCTGAGGAGGAGCGGAGTGTGTGTAGTCTGAGGTGGAGCGGAGTGTGTGTAGTCTGAGGAGGAGCGGAGTGTGTGTAGTCTGAGGAGAAGCGGAGTGTGTGTAGTCTGAGGAGGAGCGGAGTGTGTGTAGTCTGAGGAGGAGCGGAGTGTGTGTAGTCTGAGGAGGAGCGGAGTGTGTGTAGTCTGAGGAGGAGCGGAGTGTGTGTAGTCTGAGGAGGAGCGGAGTCTGATGAGTGTGTGTAGTCTGAGGAGTGTGTGTAGTCTGAGGAGGAGCGGAGTGTGTGTAGTCTGAGGAGGAGCGGAGTGTGTGTAGTCTGAGGAGGAGCGGAGTGTGTGTAGTCTGAGGAGAAGCGGAGTGTGTGTAGTCTGAGGAGGAGCGGAGTGTGTGTAGTCTGAGGAGGAGCGGAGTGTGTGTAGTCTGAGGAGGAGCGGAGTGTGTGTAGTCTGAGGAGGAGCGGAGTGTGTGTAGTCTGAGGAGGAGCGGAGTGTGTGTAGTCTGAGGAGGAGCGGAGTGTGTGTAGTCTGAGGAGGAGCGGAGTGTGTGTAGTCTGAGGAGGAGCGGAGTCTGATGAGTGTGTGTAGTCTGAGGAGTGTGTGTAGTCTGAGGAGGAGCGGAGTGTGTGTAGTCTGAGGAGGAGCGGAGTGTGTGTAGTCTGAGGAGTGTGTGTAGTCTGAGGTGGAGCGGAGTGTGTGTAGTCTGAGGAGGAGCGGAGTGTGTGTAGTCTGAGGAGAAGCGGAGTGTGTGTAGTCTGAGGAGTGTGTGTAGTCTGAGGTGGAGCGGAGTGTGTGTAGTCTGAGGAGGAGCGGAGTGTGTGTAGTCTGAGGAGGAGCGGAGTGTGTGTAGTCTGAGGAGGAGCGGAGTGTGTGTAGTCTGAGGAGGAGCGGAGTGTGTGTAGTCTGAGGAGGAGCGGAGTGTGTGTAGTCTGAGGAGGAGCGGAGTGTGTGTAGTCTGAGGAGGAGCGGAGTGTGTGTAGTCTGAGGAGTGTGTGTAGTCTGAGGAGTGTGTGTAGTCTGAGGAGTGTGTGTAGTCTGAGGAGTGTGTGTAGTCTGAGGAGTGTGTGTAGTCTGAGGAGTGTGTGTAGTCTGAGGAGTGTGTGTAGTCTGAGGAGTGTGTGTAGTCTGAGGAGTGTGTGTAGTCTGAGGAGTGTGTGTAGTCTGAGGAGTGTGTGTAGTCTGAGGAGTGTGTGTAGTCTGAGGAGTGTGTGTAGTCTGAGGAGTGTGTGTAGTCTGAGGAGGAGAGGAGTGTGTGTAGTCTGAGGAGGAGCGGAGTGTGTGTAGTCTGAGGAGGAGCGGAGTGTGTGTAGTCTGAGGAGGAGCGGAGTGTGTGTAGTCTGAGGAGGAGCGGAGTGTGTGTAGTCTGAGGAGGAGCGGAGTGTGTGTAGTCTGAGGAGGAGCGGAGTGTGTGTAGTCTGAGGAGGAGCGGAGTGTGTGTAGTCTGAGGAGGAGCGGAGTGTGTGTAGTCTGAGGAGGAGCGGAGTGTGTGTAGTCTGAGGGAGTGTGTGTAGTCTGAGGAGGAGCGGAGTGTGTGTAGTCTGAGGAGAAGCGGAGTGTGTGTAGTCTGAGGAGGAGCGGAGTGTGTGTAGTCTGAGGAGGAGCGGAGTGTGTGTAGTCTGAGGAGGAGCGGAGTGTGTGTAGTCTGAGGAGGAGCGGAGTGTGTGTAGTCTGAGGAGGAGCGGAGTGTGTGTAGTCTGAGGAGGAGCGGAGTGTGTGTAGTCTGAGGAGGAGCGGAGTGTGTGTAGTCTGAGGAGGAGCGGAGTGTGTGTAGTCTGAGGAGGAGCGGAGTGTGTGTAGTCTGATGAGTGTGTGTAGTCTGATGAGTGTGTGTAGTCTGAGGAGTGTGTGTAGTCTGAGGAGTGTGTGTAGTCTGAGGAGTGTGTGTAGTCTGAGGAGTGTGTGTAGTCTGAGGAGTGTGTGTAGTCTGAGGAGTGTGTGTAGTCTGAGGAGTGTGTGTAGTCTGAGGAGTGTGTGTAGTCTGAGGAGTGTGTGTAGTCTGAGGAGGAGCGGAGTGTGTGTAGTCTGAGGAGGAGCGGAGTGTGTGTAGTCTGAGGAGGAGCGGAGTGTGTGTAGTCTGAGGAGGAGCGGAGTGTGTGTAGTCTGAGGAGGAGCGGAGTGTGTGTAGTCTGAGGAGGAGCGGAGTGTGTGTAGTCTGAGGAGGAGCGGAGTGTGTGTAGTCTGAGGAGGAGTGGAGTGTGTGTAGTCTGAGGAGGAGCGGAGTGTGTGTAGTCTGAGGAGTGTGTGTAGTCTGAGGAGGAGCGGAGTGTGTGTAGTCTGAGGAGGAGCGGAGTGTGTGTAGTGAGGAGGAGCGGAGTGTGTGTAGTCTGAGGAGTGTGTGTAGTCTGAGGAGGAGAGGAGTGTGTGTAGTCTGAGGAGGAGCGGAGTGTGTGTAGTCTGAGGAGGAGTGGAGTGTGTGTAGTCTGAGGAGTGTGTGTAGTCTGAGGAGGAGCGGAGTGTGTGTAGTCTGAGGAGGAGTGGAGTGTGTGTAGTCTGAGGAGGAGCGGAGTGTGTGTAGTCTGAGGAGTGTGTGTAGTCTGAGGAGTGTGTGTAGTCTGAGGAGGAGCGGAGTGTGTGTAGTGTGAGGAGGAGCGGAGTGTGTGTAGTGAGGAGGAGCGGAGTGTGTGTAGTCTGAGGAGTGTGTGTAGTCTGAGGAGTGTGTGTAGTCTGAGGAGGAGTGGAGTGTGTGTAGTCTGAGGAGTGTGTGTAGTCTGAGGAGTGTGTGTAGTCTGAGGAGTGTGTGTAGTCTGAGGAGTGTGTGTAGTCTGAGGAGTGTGTGTAGTCTGAGGAGGAGAGGAGTGTGTGTAGTCTGAGGAGGAGAGAAGTGTGTGTAGTCTGAGGAGGAGCGGAGTGTGTGTAGTCTGAGGAGGAGTGGAGTGTGTGTAGTCTGAGGAGTGTGTGTAGTCTGAGGAGGAGCGGAGTGTGTGTAGTCTGAGGAGGAGCGGAGTGTGTGTAGTCTGAGGAGGAGCGGAGTGTGTGTAGTCTGAGGAGGAGCGGAGTGTGTGTAGTCTGAGGAGTGTGTGTAGTCTGAGGAGTGTGTGTAGTCTGAGGAGTGTGTGTAGTCTGAGGAGTGTGTGTAGTCTGAGGAGTGTGTGTAGTCTGAGGAGGAGTGGAGTGTGTGTAGTCTGAGGAGGAGAGAAGTGTGTGTAGTCTGAGGAGGAGCGGAGTGTGTGTAGTCTGAGGAGGAGTGGAGTGTGTGTAGTCTGAGGAGTGTGTGTAGTCTGAGGAGGAGCGGAGTGTGTGTAGTCTGAGGAGGAGCGGAGTGTGTGTAGTCTGAGGAGGAGTGGAGTGTGTGTAGTCTGAGGAGGAGCGGAGTGTGTGTAGTCTGAGGAGGAGCGGAGTGTGTGTAGTCTGAGGAGGAGTGGAGTGTGTGTAGTCTGAGGAGTGTGTGTAGTCTGAGGAGTGTGTGTAGTCTGAGGAGGAGCGGAGTGTGTGTAGTCTGAGGAGGAGCGGAGTGTGTGTAGTGAGGAGGAGCGGAGTGTGTGTAGTCTGAGGAGTGTGTGTAGTCTGAGGAGGAGAGGAGTGTGTGTAGTCTGAGGAGGAGCGGAGTGTGTGTAGTCTGAGGAGGAGTGGAGTGTGTGTAGTCTGAGGAGTGTGTGTAGTCTGAGGAGGAGCGGAGTGTGTGTAGTCTGAGGAGGAGCGGAGTGTGTGTAGTCTGAGGAGGAGTGGAGTGTGTGTAGTTTAAGGAGGAGCGGAGTGTGTGTAGTCTGAGGAGGAGTGGAGTGTGTGTAGTCTGAGGAGTGTGTGTAGTCTGAGGAGTGTGTGTAGTCTGAGGAGGAGCGGAGTGTGTGTAGTCTGAGGAGGAGCGGAGTGTGTGTAGTGAGGAGGAGCGGAGTGTGTGTAGTCTGAGGAGTGTGTGTAGTCTGAGGAGGAGTGGAGTGTGTGTAGTCTGAGGAGTGTGTGTAGTCTGAGGAGGAGAGGAGTGTGTGTAGTCTGAGGAGTGTATGTAGTCTGAGGAGGAGCAGTGTGTGTGTATAGTCTGAGGAGGAGCGGAGTGTGTGTAGTCTGAGGAGTGTGTGTAGTCTGAGGAGTGTGTGTAGTCTGAGGAGGAGTGGAGTGTGTGTAGTCTGAGGAGTGTGTGTAGTCTGAGGAGGAGAGGAGTGTGTGTAGTCTGAGGAGTGTGTGTAGTCTGAGGAGGAGCGGAGTGTGTGTAGTCTGAGGAGGAGAGGAGTGTGTGTAGTCTGAGGAGTGTGTGTAGTCTGAGGAGTGTGTGTAGTCTGAGGAGTGTGTATAGTCTGAGGAGGAGCGGAGTGTGTGTAGTCTGAGGAGGAGCAGAGTGTGTGTAGTCTGAGGAGTGTGTGTAGTCTGAGGAGGAGTGGAGTGTGTGTAGTCTGAGGAGTGTGTGTAGTCTGAGGAGTGTGTGTAGTCTGAGGAGGAGCGGAGTGTGTGTAGTCTGAGGAGGAGTGGAGTGTGTGTAGTCTGAGGAGTGTGTGTAGTCTGAGGAGGAGCGGAGTGTGTGTAGTCTGAGGAGGAGAGGAGTGTGTGTAGTCTGAGGAGGAGCGGAGTGTGTGTAGTCTGAGGAGGAGCGGAGTGTGTGTAGTCTGAGGAGTGTGTGTAGTCTGAGGAGGAGCGGAGTGTGTGTAGTCTGAGGAGTGTGTGTAGTCTGAGGAGGAGCGGAGTGTGTGTAGTCTGAGGAGTGTGTGTAGTCTGAGGAGGAGCGGAGTGTGTGTAGTCTGAGGAGTGTGTGTAGTCTGAGGAGGAGCGGAGTGTGTGTAGTCTGAGGAGGAGCGGAGTGTGTGTAGTCTGAGGAGGAGCGGAGTGTGTGTAGTCTGAGGAGGAGCGGAGTGTGTGTAGTCTGAGGAGGAGCAGAGTGTGTGTAGTCTGAGGAGGAGCGGAGTGTGTGTAGTCTGAGGAGGAGCGGAGTGTGTGTAGTCTGAGGAGGAGCGGAGTGTGTGTAGTCTGAGGAGGAGCGGAGTGTGTGTAGTCTGAGGAGGAGCGGAGTGTGTGTAGTCTGAGGAGGAGCGGAGTGTGTGTAGTCTGAGGAGGAGCGGAGTGTGTGTAGTCTGAGGAGGAGCGGAGTGTGTGTAGTCTGAGGAGGAGCGGAGTGTGTATAGTCTGAGGAGGAGCGGAGTGTGTGTAGTCTGAGGAGTGTGTGTAGTCTGAGGAGGAGCGGAGTGTGTGTAGTCTGAGGAGTGTGTGTAGTCTAAGGAGTGTGTGTAGTCTGAGGAGTGTGTGTAGTCTGAGGAGTGTGTGTAGTCTGAGGAGGAGCGGAGTGTGTGTAGTCTGAGGAGGAGAGGAGTGTGTGTAGTCTGAGGAGGAGTGGAGTGTGTGTAGTCTGAGGAGTGTGTGTAGTCTGAGGAGGAGCGGAGTGTGTGTAGTCTGAGGAGGAGCGGAGTGTGTGTAGTCTGAGGAGGAGTGGAGTGTGTGTAGTTTGAGGAGGAGCGGAGTGTGTGTAGTCTGAGGAGGAGTGGAGTGTGTGTAGTCTGAGGAGTGTGTGTAGTCTGAGGAGTGTGTGTAGTCTGAGGAGGAGCGGAGTGTGTGTAGTCTGAGGAGGAGCGGAGTGTGTGTAGTGAGGAGGAGCGGAGTGTGTGTAGTCTGAGGAGTGTGTGTAGTCTGAGGAGGAGTGGAGTGTGTGTAGTCTGAGGAGTGTGTGTAGTCTGAGGAGGAGAGGAGTGTGTGTAGTCTGAGGAGTGTATGTAGTCTGAGGAGGAGCAGTGTGTGTGTATAGTCTGAGGAGGAGCGGAGTGTGTGTAGTCTGAGGAGTGTGTGTAGTCTGAGGAGTGTGTGTAGTCTGAGGAGGAGTGGAGTGTGTGTAGTCTGAGGAGTGTGTGTAGTCTGAGGAGGAGAGGAGTGTGTGTAGTCTGAGGAGTGTGTGTAGTCTGAGGAGGAGCGGAGTGTGTGTAGTCTGAGGAGGAGAGGAGTGTGTGTAGTCTGAGGAGTGTGTGTAGTCTGAGGAGTGTGTGTAGTCTGAGGAGTGTGTATAGTCTGAGGAGGAGCGGAGTGTGTGTAGTCTGAGGAGGAGCAGAGTGTGTGTAGTCTGAGGAGTGTGTGTAGTCTGAGGAGGAGTGGAGTGTGTGTAGTCTGAGGAGTGTGTGTAGTCTGAGGAGTGTGTGTAGTCTGAGGAGGAGCGGAGTGTGTGTAGTCTGAGGAGGAGTGGAGTGTGTGTAGTCTGAGGAGTGTGTGTAGTCTGAGGAGGAGCGGAGTGTGTGTAGTCTGAGGAGGAGAGGAGTGTGTGTAGTCTGAGGAGGAGCGGAGTGTGTGTAGTCTGAGGAGGAGCGGAGTGTGTGTAGTCTGAGGAGTGTGTGTAGTCTGAGGAGGAGCGGAGTGTGTGTAGTCTGAGGAGTGTGTGTAGTCTGAGGAGGAGCGGAGTGTGTGTAGTCTGAGGAGTGTGTGTAGTCTGAGGAGGAGCGGAGTGTGTGTAGTCTGAGGAGTGTGTGTAGTCTGAGGAGTGTGTGTAGTCTGAGGAGTGTGTGTAGTCTGAGGAGGAGCGGAGTGTGTGTAGTCTGAGGAGGAGCGGAGTGTGTGTAGTCTGAGGAGGAGCGGAGTGTGTGTAGTCTGAGGAGGAGCGGAGTGTGTGTAGTCTGAGGAGGAGCGGAGTGTGTGTAGTCTGAGGAGGAGCGGAGTGTGTGTAGTCTGAGGAGGAGCGGAGTGTGTGTAGTCTGAGGAGGAGCGGAGTGTGTATAGTCTGAGGAGGAGCGGAGTGTGTGTAGTCTGAGGAGTGTGTGTAGTCTGAGGAGGAGCGGAGTGTGTGTAGTCTGAGGAGTGTGTGTAGTCTAAGGAGTGTGTGTAGTCTGAGGAGGAGCAGAGTGTGTGTATAGTCTGAGGAGGAGCGGAGTGTGTGTAGTCTGAGGAGTGTGTGTAGTCTGAGGAGGAGCAGAGTGTGTGTATAGTCTGAGGAGGAGCGGAGTGTGTGTAGTCTGAGGAGTGTGTGTAGTCTGAGGAGGAGCGGAGTGTGTGTAGTCTGAGGAGTGTGTGTAGTCTGAGGAGGAGCGGAGTGTGTGTAGTCTGAGGAGTGTTTGTAGTCTGAGGAGTGTGTGTAGTCTGAGGAGGAGCGGAGTGTGTGTAGTCTGAGGAGGAGCGGAGTGTGTGTAGTCTGAGGAGTGTTTGTAGTCTGAGGAGTGTGTGTAGTCTGAGGAGGAGCGGAGTCTGATGAGTGTGTGTAGTCTGAGGAGTGTGTGTAGTCTGAGGAGGAGCGGAGTGTGTGTAGTCTGAGGAGGAGCGGAGTGTGTGTAGTCTGAGGAGTGTTTGTAGTCTGAGGAGTGTGTGTAGTCTGAGGAGGAGCGGAGTGTGTGTAGTCTGAGGAGTGTGTGCCGTTCAGTGGCGGTGTCGTTTGGGTTTGAGGGTCGTAAAGTCTCTTCCTCCGGCGTCTAGGGAACATTAGAGGAGTGTTTAACAGTTCAGCGTCACAACATCAGATTAAACCATAGAGTCGAGAGAGAATCAAGCACAGTTATATTTCACTCGCATCCCATAATACTGTAATGTGGAAATATAGTTATATATATTATATAGTTATAATATAGTTCAATTGAAAGTAGTGCTGTGCAACTATTAATAAAAGTTTGTGTTTACAT
>JARPMJ010001013.1:60000-62500 GCA_033366665.1 Phoxinus dragarum | reverse complement strand
TGCATATAGATATAATGTGGGTAAATAAAATAAAATGTTTGCTAATATTATTTCGAGCTGCAGACACAGTGCTCTGTACCGGCGCACCGGCAGGGCAACTGGTGTAACTGCTCTAGGCCCCGCCTCAGGGCGAGCGCCGCTCGGGTCTACGGCCAGGCTTCAAAGCAGGGCTGGCAGAACGGACCCCTGAGCGCACAGAGAGAGAACGGCCCCGTGTGATGCGCTGTTGTTTTTGGCAGCCCTTTTAGTCTTAGGGCCAATCCAAATTCTACCCCTTACCCCTTCACTTACCCCTTCCCCTCTGTTTTGCTCGTGCACGTGGAGGGGTAGGGCTGTCTCGATTCTCTTTTGGTTGGAGGGGAAGGGCTAGGGGGAAGGGCCAGATAGCCCTTCAAACGAAGATTTTTCGGGACCACACTTCAAACGAAGGGGTATGAGAAGTGTCACTGCATACACCGGCTACAGACGCAAAATGGCTGCCCAAGCAAAAAATTAGACCATAAATGTAAGAATTGTTGACTTTAATAAGTATTTTAACGACAAATAATGATTAGCTTTATGTTACATTCAATCTTGTGTTCATATTTACGGTCAGTTCCTTCAAAGAAACGTTTGTAAAAAAAATCTCTTCTCCCCCGAACAAAGCACACAAGCTATTGGTGCGTTCAAGTCATCTCGTAAAGATCGTATTTATGAGTTGAACGCACATGAACGCCACACAATGTCGTATTTCACACAGTTTCACACAGTAAATAAATAAATAGGTCAAAATAGGACAAACATAGGTCTGTACCTCCAACGTGTTAATACAACACCACAGAAAACAAGTCCTGTGCATCTTGGAAGTTTGTGATAAACATCGGCGCATCTCCTGTGACGTAGGCGACGACGTGTAATGACGTGTAACGGTGTAGTAGTGGTGTCCCATTTCTTAGGGGAATATTTTCACCCCTACGCCTTGCCACTCTGTTTCAAGGGTCAAGGGGAAGGGGAAGGCGAAGGGTTAGGGGTAGACGAAGGGGAAAGGGGTAGAATTGGAATTGGGCCTTAGTCTTAGTCTTCGTCTTTTTGACGAAAATACTTTTTAGTTTTAGTCACATTTTAGTCACTTATAAACTTGATAGTTTTAGTCAAGTTTTAGTCGACGAAAACACAAAAAGGTTTTAGTTAAAAGGTTTAGTAAAAAAAAGAAAGAAAAAAAAGTAGTCTTTAACTAATTAATTTAGGTTAAAAAGTATTGGAAATGGGCTTAGGTTTGACAGGTTGCAGCAAGTGTTGCAATTCATAAAACAACAGTTAACCTTAAAGCTAGGGTAGGTAATCCTGTTCAGAAACATTTTTTTTTATACTGGGTGTAGGAAAATGGAAAAAAAAAGGAATGAAACAAATCTGAGCTCTGTAGCAGCTGTAGGACAGTAAAAACTCCGACCAATCACTGCCATTCGGTGCGAATGTAAAGAACCAATCAGATGCCTTCATGTCTCGTGCCCGAGCACCACTGCGTGCACAGCAGTGATGCGCGGGTCGATGTACAGTGTTCGGGGAAATGCATTACAAGTAACTCGAGTTACGTAATCAGATTACTTTTTCAAGTAACTAGTAAAGTAACGCATTACTTTTAAAACTTACTTTTTCAAATAAGTAACGCAAGTTACTTTGTTTTCCCATTTATTGACTGACAGCTCTCCTGTCCTCATGTTAAGACAAATCAAAGTGTGTGTGTGTGTGTGTGTGCGTTTGTGTGTGTGTGAGTGAGCGCGAGAGAGTACGTGTGTGAGCGCGAGAGAGTGTGTGTGTGCTAGTGAGTGAGCGAGAGTGTGTGTGTGAGCGCGAGAGAGTGTGTGAGCACTAGTGAGTGTGTGAGCACTAGTGAGTGAGTGTATATGTGCGCGGGCGTGTGTGTGAGTGAGCATGTGTGCGTTTGTGTGTGTGTGAGTGAGCGCGAGAGAGTGCGTGTGTGAGCGCGAGAGAGTGTGTGTGTGCTAGTGAGTGAGCGAGAGTGTGTGTGTGTGTGCAGTGAGTGCGTATGTATGTGTGCGAGTGAATGTGTGTGAGACGGCACGCGATGGCTCGTCCCGTTAAAGGCCTCATTATACTTCTGCGTCGAGCTTCTGCCTCTGCCATGTTTGCCGCGTTCTGAATCAAAACAACGCAGCGCGTGTGACGTCATGACACATTTGCAACGAGCGGAACCGATACGCGGAATCGATACGCAGGCATGCTAACGGTTCCAAGGAAATGATTCACTGTTCTCGGTTCCCATCCCTAGATATGATACCGGTCTTTTCCAGGACTTCGGCACCTCGGCGTGGAGGTGGCACACAGGAAGGCAGAAAGCGTTCATCAAGTTTGCTTTTCTGCCTTGTCTCTTGTTTGTCTGTAGGCCACTCTATCCCTCATTTCTCTACAGCACGAGTGAGCACCTCCACTAGCTCCTCACATGCAGGAGACTGAAGTGACCTGAAGAGTCCTCAGCATCTCCTGTACCAATGCTAACAAC
>JARPMJ010001013.1:50000-52500 GCA_033366665.1 Phoxinus dragarum | reverse complement strand
AACAAATCAATTATGCAAATTAGTACATAATTAATTAAAAATGACCTCATTTGCCTATTTAAACATAATATTTGAGGAAACTTGCAATACAAGACTGTTCATTTTAATTTTAATGTAATAAATAAATTCGGCGGCAGGTCGTAATAACCGAATCATTGAATCATACACTCACCCGATTCGTTCAGAAACTGTGAATCATTCAAGAACGAAGCACTGCTGTGTGTTGCTCAGAGACGCATCTTTTCTACTTTGTTTGGAACTATTTTGGAGTCAGAATTGACAACATTGTGTGTAAAAATTGGCAGTTCATATAATCAACTTTCTCAATTCTTCCTCTTCTTTGTATCTTTTTAAACACCGTGAACGTGTCTAATTCAGCGGCAGGTGTTCGTTAAACAGCACTCTTAACTCTGGCTCTTTTAAACGAATCGTGTGTGTGTGTGTGTGTGTGTGTGTGTCAGGCTCTGAAGGCGCTTCAGGACATGAGCTCATCCGCTCTGACCGTGTCTCCGCTGATGTCCATCCGACACAAAGCCATTCCTGTGCAAACCTTCGAGGTACGACACCATCCCTCCTGTCAAACCAGCCTTTGTGTGTTTGGCTTGTGTGTGAGTGTGTGTGTGTGTGTGTGTGTGTGTGTGTGTTGTGGTATCAGGTGAAACTGGACGTGTATCTGGCGGACCTGACGAAGATCGGGAAGAGTCAGAAGTACTCGCTGAGTGTGGATGTGGAGGGAGGAAAGCTGGTGGTGATGAAGAAGATGAAGGACGCGCAGGAAGACTGGAACACGTTCACACACGACAAGAGTGAGTCCGGCATGATGATGTTATGCTTACATTATTAGCGGTGAAAAGTGAGTGTGGAAAATGGACCCTTTAATGTGTGTGTGTGTGTGTGTGTGTAGTTCGGCAGCTGATTAAGTCTCAGCGTGTTCAAAATAAACTGGGAATCGTCTTTGAGAAGGAAAAAGACAAAAGCCAAAGGAAAGATTTCATCTTTTGCCAGTGCAAAAGTGAGTCGCACAGACGTATACTGGTACAGATGTGCACCGTGTGTTCCCGGAGCCACAGATTAATCGTTGTGTCTCGTCCTGTAGAAAAGGGAAGCGTTCTGCCAACTCCTGCAACTCATGAAGAACAAACATTCCAATCAAGACGAGCCCGATATGATCTCCGTCTTCATCGGGACATGGAACATGGGTGAGACACACACACACACACTCACTCACTCACTCACTCACTCACTCACTCACTCACACACACTCACACACTCACTCACACACTCACTCACTCACACACACACTCACACACTCACTCACACACTCACTCACTCACACACTCACTCACTCACTCACTCACTCACTCACTCACTCACTCACACACACACTCACACACTCACTCACACACTCACACACTCACTCACACACTCACACACTCACTCACACACTCACTCACACACTCACTCACTCACTCACTCACTCACTCACTCACTCACTCACTCACTCACACACTCACACACACACTCACTCACTCACTCACTCACTTGATGATGGACTACAACACCCTAGCAACACCCTGACGACCACCCACAAAACCCTGGCAACACCCTATCGACCACCCACAAAACCATGGTAACACCCTGACGACCACACCCAACCCCCTAGCAATGGCCATGACCACCCACAACACCCTAGCAATACCATAACGACTAATCTCAACACCCTAGCAACACCATGATGACCACCCACAACACTCTAGCAACACCATGATGACCACCCACAACACTCTAGCAACACCATAACGACTAATCTCAACACCCTAGCAACACCATGATGACCACCCACAACACTCTAGCAACACCATAACGACTAATGTCAACACCCTAGCAATGCCCTGATGAAAACCCTAGCAACACCCTAACTACCACCCACAACACCCTAGCAACACCATAACGACTAATCTCAACACCCTAGCAATGCCCTGATGAAAACCCTAGCAACACCCTAACTACCACCCACAACACCCTAGCAACGGCCATGACCACCCACAACACCCTGACGACCACCCACAACATAGCAACACCATAACGACTAATCTCAAAACCTTGGCAACACCCTGATGAACACCCCAACGACCATCACAAAACCCTAGCCACACCTGAAGACCACCCGCAACACCCTAACTACCACCCACGACACCCTAGCAACACTGACGACCACCCACAACACCCTGGCTACCATCATGGTGGAGGCCAAACATTCGTCATGAATCCCCTCGTCCCCGTGTCCTAGTCTCCGTCTCTCTCTGCAGGCGGCGTTCCTGCTCCTAAAGCGATGGGGTCGTGGATTTCCTCTCGAGGCTTGGGGAAAACTCTGGATGAGATGGCGGTCACGATCCCGCATGACATCTATGTGTTCGGGACGCAGGAGAACTCGGTGTGTGATAAGGAATGGGTGGAGACGATCCGCTGCGCACTCAAGGAATACACCGAGATGGACTAT